>CAUYSK010094635.1:0-25606 GCA_963575035.1 Avahi laniger
ATGTGCACCACCCAAATGATGGACATATTTGAAACTCGGACTTAGGGAGGGAGGTGGGGGCAAGGGCAACATATGTAACAGAAACATCTGTACCCCCATAATATGCTGAAATAAATTTAAAAAATTAAAAAAAAAATAAAACAGAAGCTTCCAGATTCATAAATCCAATATTACCAAATGTAAGCAAAGAAATAAATGGCAACATTGTAATTGCTGGGGAATTCAACATTCCACTGACAGAATTGGACAGAGCATTGAGGCAGAAGATCAGCAAAGAAACACTGGACTTAAATGAGACTCCAGAACAAATGGACATAACAGATAATTATGGAACATATTACCCACAAACTGCAGAATATGCATTCTTCTCATCAGCACACAGGACATTTTCAAGATAGATCATATGTTAGCCTACAAAACAAGTCTCAGCAAATTGAGAAAAATCAAAATCATTTCATGTATCCTCTCAGATCAAAGTGGAATAAAATTGGAAGTCAACTCCAAAAGGAAGTCTCAAATCTACACAAAGTTATGAAAATAAAAAACATGCTGCTGAATGATCCTTGGGTCAAAGATGAAATTAAGATGGAAATCAAAAGATTTTTTGAACTGCTGGCAATCATGACACAAGCATCCAAAATCTATGGGATATAGAGTAGAAGTGTTAAGCGGGAGGGAAGTTCATAGCCTTAAGTGTTAACATCAAAAAGACATAAAGATCACAAATTAAAAACCTAATGTTGCATCTCAAGGAACTAGAAAAAAATAAAGCAAATGCAAAGCTAGTAAAAGAAAAGAAATAATAAAGCAAAGAGCATAACTCAATGAAATGGAAATCAAATAAATAATACAAAACATCAACAAACCAAAAGTAACAGGATTGAAACAGTAATAAAAATCCTCCCAACAAATAAAAGCCCTGGGCCAGATGGATTCACAGCCAAATTCTACCAGACCTACAAAGAAGAACTGGCAGCCATTCTACTGAAACTGTTGCATAATATCAAGATGGAGAGAATCCTTGCTAACTCATTCTATGAATCCAGTGTCACCCTGATACCATATCCAGGAAAGGAAACAACAAAAATAGAAAACTACAGACCAATATCCCTTATGAACATAAATGCAAAAATCCTCAATAAAACACTAGCAAACAAAATTCGACAGTACATCAAAAAAATAATCCGCCATGATCAACTGGGGTTCATCCCAGGGATGCAAGGATAGTCCAATATACATAAATTTTAAAATGTGTTTATCACATAAACAGAATTAAAATCAAAGACCATATGATCATCCCAACAGATGCATAAAAACATTCAATAAAATTCAGCACCCTGCATGGTAAAAATCCTCAGCAATATAGGTATAGAAGGAACCTACCTAAAAACAATAAAAGCCATATATGACAAACCCACAGGCAACATTATACTGAATGCGGAAGAGCTAAAGCATTTTCCTCAAGAACCAGAACAAGACAAGGGTGTCCACTGTCACCACTTCTATTCAACATAGTACTGGAAGTTATAGCCAGAGCAATCAGGCAAGAGAAAGAAACAAACAGTCTCCGAATTGGGAAAGAAGAGATAAAACTATAACTGTTTGCTGATGAGATGATCTTATACTTAGAAAACCCTAAAAACTCTACCAAAAGATTTCTAGAATCATAAATAAATTCAGGAAAATTTCAGGTCACAAAATCAATGTGCACAAATCAATAGCATTTCTATATACTAATAACGGTGAAGTTGAGAGTCAAATCAAAACCTCAATACCATTTACACTAGATACAAAGAAAATAAAACACCTAGGAATATACCTAACAAAGGAGGTGAAAGATCTTTACAAGGATAAGTAAAAAACACTGATGAAGGAAATCAGAGATAACACAAACAAATGGAAAAACATCTCATGCTCATATATTGGAAGCATCAATATTGTTAAAATGTCCATACTGCCCAAAGTGATTTACAGGTTCAACACAATTCTGATCAAAACTCCAATGTCATTTCTTACAAATCTAGAAAAAATAATTTTAACCTTCATATGGAACCCAAAAAGACTCCAACTAGCCAAATCAATCTTAAAGAAAAAGAACAAATCTGGAAGCATCATATTACCTGACTTCAAATGATACCACAAGGCTATAGTAACCCAAACAGCATGATATCAGTATATCGGTAAACACATAGATCAATGGACAAGAATAGAGAACCCTGAAATAAAACCACATAGCTATGATCAACTGATTTATAACAAAGCATATAAAAACATACATTGGGGAAAGAATGCTCTATTTAACAAATGGTGGTGGCAAAACTGCATAACCACATACAGAAGAATGATACTGGATCCCTATCTCTTGCTAGATATAAAAATTAACTCAAGATGGATTAAAGACTTAAATGTAAGCCCTGAAACCACAAAAATTTAGAAGAAAATGAAGGAAATACTCTCTGGACATGGGCCTAGGTTAAGAATTTCTGAGTAAGACCCTAAATGCAAATACAGCAATAACAAAAGTAAATAAATAGAACTTAATTAAACCAAAAGTTTCTGCACAGGAAAGAAAATAATCATCAGAATAAATAGGTAACCTACAGAATGAGAGAAAATATTCACAAACTATATATCTGACAAAGGGCAAATAGTCAGAATCTACAAAGAACTCAAATAAACAAGAAAGAAAAAAACAAATAACCTCATAAAAGAGTACACAAATTATATGAACAGACATGTCTCAAAAAAAGATAGATGAATGGCCAACAAATATATGAAAAAAATATCACTAATTATAAGGGAAATGCAAATTAAAACCACAATGAGATACCACCTGTCAGAATCTCCATTATTAAAAAGTAAAGAAAAAAAACCAGTAGATGTTAATGCAGTTGTGGCAAAAAGAGAATGTTTACACAATGTTGGTGGGAATGTAAACTTGTACAACTGCTATGGAAAACAGTATGGAGATTCCTCAAAGAACTAAAAGAAGACCCACCATTCACTGCAGCAATCTCTCTACTGGGTATCTACCAAAAGGAAAAGAAGTCACTTTAAAAAAATAGAAACGTGTACCTGAATGTTTATTGCAGCACAATTCACAACTACAAAGATATGGAATCAACCTAAGTGCCCATTGATTCATGAATGGATTAAAAAAAATGTGGTGTGTATATACTATGGAGTACTACTCAGCCATAAAAAGTAATGAAATAATGTCTTCTGCAGCAACTTGGATGGAACTGGAGATCATTATCCTAAGTGAAGAATATCAGGAATGGAAAAACAGATACCGTATGTTCTCACTTATAAGTGGAGCTAAACGAAATATATATACAGTCATAAAGAGCAGTAATGAACACTGGAAACCAAGAACTGGGGAAGGTGGAAGGGGCGTGAGGTATTAAAATCTACCTATTGGGTACTACGTACACTATTTTGGTGATGGGTACACTGAAAGCCCTGACTTCAGCATTACACAATTTATCCGCATAAGAATAAAACACTTGTTCCCCCTAATGTTTTTTAAATAAAAAGTATATTCCTATGAATAAATGGAAGAGGCAATGAAAGTATGCTAAAACAAAGGGACTTATTTGGTTTTTCTTTTTCTTTTTTTTTTAGAGAATTCATTAAATTAATCTCACTCGGGAAAAATAAAATATTTTGATTGAAAGTCTTAGAAGAATTTCATTCATTTATCACAGTATTCCCCATAGACCCGTGGGCTTAATGACCAACAATGCAGTAATTAAGAATCACTCAAGTGTCATATGAAAGGGAAATATTTTGCTTTCAACTAGAAAGCACTTTATAAATCAGTCAGATGTGGGCGTAGATGCCTATGCAAGCTTGTGTAAAGAGAAGAGAGATCGTAGAGAATTTAGACTCCTTTGCCAAATTAATGTCATTAAATCCACTTATAAGAAGAAAATATGAAGTGCCTGGAGGTGTTATGCTCAGCGGGTCACAGGAGAGTGCTAGAAGACCATTAAATTACCTCCCCTAAAATAGCTGAAAGAAATCATGTGCCAGAGAACGACTTACTGTGCTTGGGCGAGCTTTTCCTTGCCAAGTTGATTGAAAGAAG
The DNA here is from genome assembly GCA_963575035.1 of Avahi laniger. Classification (NCBI taxonomy): domain Eukaryota; kingdom Metazoa; phylum Chordata; class Mammalia; order Primates; family Indriidae; genus Avahi; species Avahi laniger. The sequence continues at coordinate 4,091 of CAUYSK010094635.1, forward strand.
TAACAGCATATGCTGGTAGAAATTATAGTGGAATACCAAATCTACTTCATAATATCTCCAGATGTTAAGAACAGAATGATAAAGTGTGCTATAATTATTTTAATCTTTGCAGTGCTAGTATAAAAGATTTCAATTTTGTCATATTACCCTCTGCATTTTAAAATTCTCTTTTAGCTTAACGTTTCTACCAAATTGTTCTGCATTCTTTGCAGGCAGCATCCTTTTCGGACAGTGAGAATGCAATACGTGGCCAAGATTACATTTAATGACCTTGTTCTTCCTTGAAATAAAAGTGAAGCAACGGAGGTGTGACTGACTCTGGGTCTTTGGTAATAGGAATACTTGGCTGTCATATGTTTATTTTATAGAATTTCAATAACTTTATGCATCACAATTCATTTTTATGACTTAGATGAATGATATATGATTTCTATTTTCTAGACAAAAGCATTAAATCACCTCAAAATCCAAAGGAATTCATGTCAGCGACTGCAAGAACTGCAAGCCAGATTTTCAGACTTCTAGATTCTGCAGGTGAAAATAATTCTCCTTCATCCAATTTAATCATCAGTTTTACAAGGATCATTGTCTGATAACAAATTCACACTTGAGAGTGCTGAGTAACATTATCATTCATGATAATTCACTAAGCACAGGGAACCATTGGAAAGATGCTGACAATTATATTAATATAAGTCTCTTATGGAAATTTTGAGATATTAAGGGAAGCTATAGATACATTCTCCAGAGAAATGCAAATAAATACAGCACTTTACATATAATTTCAAGAGGGTAGGTTACAGGCCGCAGAGCAAGATCTTTAGCTAAGAAGGATGCTTACTGTCCCTCTGACACATGGATTGGGGTGGTCTGGTGCAGTTTTGCAGAATTCTGGGTTCACAACAAGGCTGAGCCATGGCTTCCTTTCTCCAAAGCCCATGACAGATCATCTCAACATATTAATAATATTACTCCTTTATTGATTTGGGGAGAGAAATACTAAACACACTCTAATATTTAAGAGGCTTATAATCAAATGTAAGAGTAACTAAATTTGTGATCATGCCCATCCAGAAAGATTGCCAGTAAATTCAGTGAGAAACTAAAAAACTTGTGAAGTGAAATTTGTTTTTCCAATCGTCTATATTGTACTCTATAGAAGAGCCTAAGGTAAGATTATGAATACTGCATAATGCTTAATATTTACCTGGCAGTACTCCTCAAAGACTCAACACCTAAAAACATTTTTATCAATGGGAAAGAATTATTTATTGAACTATTAACTTTTATGCTCTAAGCATAGCTGAGAAGCACTGGAATATGAGACATGAAGGAAATATGCAAGCTGGTACAAACGGTATCTTGGTGATAAATCATGTGGAAAATACATCAGTGCCTGGTAGGGCCTTTCGAATGTTTTGTTCCTGCATGAGAGTCTAGGGACTACAGAGCTCAAAATTGACTTTTCACCAACCCAGGGAGATAAGAGTTCAGAATTACATTTGTAGATTTAAAAAAGAATTAATTTTTTTTCCATGCACATCTGAATTTCTGTCAAGGCAGGTTTAACTTTTCTTATTACTCTGTTTACCTCTATGTTTGACTAACCTGAGCAACCTGTGCCATCATCCACACAAGGTGCAAGCAGCTTATAGGGCTCTAGAAGAGGAACAATCCTATTTTTACTCTTTCAGCATCCAAAAATCGCATCCAAAGATTATTTCCTGCAAAATACTCTGCTGTTCTATTCATTTCATAAGGGAGTAATGTCAGAATGACAGGAAACTCTAGTAAGAGATATTGCAAATCAAGAAATAGATCAGGAAGACAAGGATATGAGGATGGGTCTTCTAATCCTGCTGTGAAGAATAAGAAACTCCCCTTCTCAGGCCAGGCACACCTTCATCTGCCTCTCTGCAAGGGGCAGTGGCACTAAATTCTCACTTGAGAGGGTGCAGGCCAGGAAGAACAGCATGATACTTAAACTGGCTCTTGCACTCTCCCAGCCCCAGTGCCTCATGTGGCCCACCGGCACCCCTCCAGCTCTTGCTCCTGAGGACCCCAGCCTACTCTGACTGCTCCCGAAATGGCCAAAACTCGAAACTATTTTGTACTCATCCCTAATCATCCCCCAACTCGGCATCCCACCTGTCACCAAAGCTCAAACTTCCTCAGGGAATCTTCTCTAGGTAAGAAAGAAAGATGAAGAAACTAATCTATGGTATGGGAATGGCTCCCAAGGGTATCTGGTGAACAAAAGGCATCTTTTATTACTAGTATTTCAGGAAATGAAGGATACTCTGTGGAGGGACTGTGGAGTGTGAAAATGGGTTGTTGCAGGTTAAATATCCAAGACTTTGCCTTTGGACATCAACATAAATTTGTTCTACAAAATATCCTACAACTTACCTTCTCCACTTCGCTCAGAGAAGATATTTGCAGGCCATGGTTTTTGCCCCTCTTCTCTTTCCCAGGAAGGCAATACTTCAGTGGAACATCCTAAGAGGCACAGCTTGAAGAAAAAAAATATTTTTGGAAAGGGAAAGGACATTCAGGAATCTTCTGACATACTTCAAAGTAGCCTCTTTTTTATCTGATTCTCTTCATTTCTGCAAGATTAGGTGAATAAATTGTTTTTGCAAAGTAAAAGATTTTTAATTATTTCAATCAGATGTTTGTCATTGATTTGAAATTACTATAGAACAAAATATAATTATGTATTTCAAACATGTAAAACAAATATGAAAAAATGAACTTTAAGTTTCCTTGGTTGCAATACTGTGATTTCTTTACATAATCATGTCTCCATTTGCTTACATTGAATGGCTTTCCAATCAAAGACTCGAAAATTTAAAACAGCCACAGATTGTGATTCCAAGGCCATCTTTAAGTTAACTGTTTGGAACTCAGCAGACATCTTCCTGTGGAAATGGTGTTTAAGTGGAGAGAATTCCCTACGTGCTCTGAATCACTTCACAGTGAGCGTTCAGGGCTTAGGGGGAAGATTAAGGACATGGGCCAGGTGACTAGTAGGAAATACAAGAAGTCTAAGAGAGCAAAGGGGTTAAAGACTTAAGGAATGTAGGACACAATTCCAGATTTGGCCTGGTTTTGTAAACTAGAGGCCTGGATAGTATCAGTTTTGGAGGTCAGGCTGACCCAGATCCTTGAATGGGGAGTCTGAACAAAGCATTGCTGAAAAAATTGAAACTGATGGGGCCCAGGATTTTTTTCGTAACAAACTCAACACCCAAATGTAATGTGGAAGCTACATTACATCTGGGTACTGTTCCATATCTCTAGTAGATGAAATGGACTTATCGACAATGCCCAGAAACAATCTTTGACATCTGTGAGAGAGGCCTCTGCAAAGGCTTATATCAGTACGTTCATCTTGTTGTCTAGTTTTTGTTGAAACACAAATCTGTTAAAAACCAATTCACAGACTAGATTACATATTTCATTACTTACTATAAACTTTTAAAATAAAAATAAGTATACTTTAAGTTGATTTAATTTTTCAAGAAGAAGTAAATGAACATTCATTATAGCAAGGGTATATTTGGGCTTTTCAAAAGTTACTCTTACCTGAGTAATGGAATAATAACTCTTCACAATGATTTTGTAGTGTAATGAGTTCTAAAAGAGATTTTACTTTAATGGTTTTTCATTTTCTGTAGCATATTGAATCTTTTGAGGCATCAGTCACTTAATGCTGAATATGGCTTTCAAGAGATCAGAATTCCATTAAAATCCTAATTAACTTCATGCAGACTTAACAGAATTATTTCCTTTCTTTGGAAAATAAGCCTTTGTAATTGATCGAAGACCCACTTGCTCTCTGTTTCTCTTATTGGACAAGAATACTTTATTTTTGATAGCCTAATGAATTGTCTATTTTTGTTTTTCTAGTTTTTGTGTGTTGCACTGTGTCCCCCTAAAAAGATATGTGGAAATCCTAGCTCCAAGTACCTCAGAATGTGATCTTGTTTGAAAATAGGGTCTTTGCAGGTGTGATCAAGTTAAGATGAGGTCATTAGGATGGGCCCTCTCCCAGTATGGCTAGTGTTCTTATTAAAAAAAGAAAAGGAGTAGGGGTGGGAATTAGGACAGAAACATAAACATGCCCGAAGTGAAAAAGAACGTGAAGATACTCAGAGAGAACCTCACGTGAAAACGGAGAATGGGAGCGATGCATCTATAAGCCAAGGAAAGCCAAAGATTGCTGGCAAACCACCAGAAGCCAGGAAGAGATAATAAAAGACTTCCCTATGAATTTCAAAGTGAGAACAATCTTGTCAACGCCTTGATTTTGGACGTCTAGCCTCCACACAATACATTAGCTTCCCTTATTTTAAGGCTCCCAGTTTGTGATACTTTGTTAGGGTATTCCTAGGAAACTAATGTATGATTCAAGCTGAGAAGTTTTCGTCAACTGAAAGAATGTCTCGTATACTTTTCTTAGCAAAGGCACCATCTCCACGAATTCCTTTACTTCTGGAGAGGAATCCAGACATAACATTCAGCTGTGAGCTGTTACCTCCTCTTCCTCTGCCTTTCTGACATTTTCCCCACAGAGGTGCATACAAGCAAATTATCAGGAAGGATCACAAAACAAACAAAACTGGGTTACCTACTGCAAACTTAAAATAATCTTGAAGAACAAACATTTAATTCTTCAGAAGTCCTTAAGAAACACTATGTGTAAGGTATCAAATGGATAATACTCTATAATAATTGTGAAGGGGAAATATACTTAACCTCAAAAAGTAAGTTTATAGTTTTAAAAGAAAATAGGATAGGGATGATCAAATGGTATTTTAGCCTTATCTATAATGTTTTATTTTTTCACATAGAAATATATTCATGTTTTATTGGATAATTTAAAAATATTTAGAAAGATTGAATGGGACCTTCAGCTTTGTTGATAATTATAATTTGTCACATTTATATTTATTTAATCCAACAGAACATTCTGTTAGCAGATTGGTCACATAAACTTATCTGTTAATTGAAGAAGGAAGAAGGAAGCAAAATGTTCTCCAAGTTATCTTTATTTATTTAAGAGAATATCAAAGCTATGTGAATTCTCTTCTTGCTAACTAAGTATGTCAATTTTGAGCTTTCTAGTCATTGTCTCCTTATTTGAGAGATAGGTGGACGTCATCAGTGTTTGCCACCAACTTCCATGTTGCTTTTTCTCCCCATGCTGGGCCTGAATAACACTGGAAGATGTGTAAATAGATTAGGATGAAAAGGACCTGTTCCCCATGAAGCAGGATCAGGATTATGTTTAGAAGACAGCTTCCTGGTATGTTTCCATAAATTTCCTGCCACCGGCAGCCCTCACTATACCATAGATTAGGGACCAGGGCCTCCTGTCACATCTCATAAGAATGGTGATCAGCCTTACAAAAGCTCCTGCACAGCCCCACAGTGCCCTGTGGTTCCTGAACCATATTTCCATACCATAAGGTACAATTGGGGGTGCTGTCACTGCAGGCCTGGGGCTGTGGGGTGGGATTAAGAAGAGTGAGGTATATGCTTAAGTTTGTTAAAACCACGTATCTGTCTGTCTCTCTCTCCTTTCTCTTTGCTTTTTTTCTTCTTTCTAGCTGTAGAATAAAGCCTAAAGTCTCCCTGTAGCAAACCAGGGAGGGTAAAGAGGGTAAAGGAACAAGGATCAGGACTGGGTCAGATCCCTGATCAACTGGAACAAGTCAGGCAGAGGATGAAGACTACACTGGGTGCAACGCTTACCAGTGGTGTTGCCCCTGGGACATCGGACATGAGGAAGTGAGAGCACAAACATACCAAGCACAATGCAAGAAAACAGTTGGCAGCTAGTAGGGGGTAAAGGGTCCTCGCAGATGGGCAGAACCCAGGGTGAAGTAATCTTGGGGCAGCAGCTGCTGGTCACTGCCCAGGTGTCTATCCACAGGGAATTAGGTTCCAGGCACCAAACAGGGTTTAGGGACACAGCTCCATGCTGTGGGAAGGAGCACTGCAGTCCAGGGAAGAGAGAATGACAAGAACCCGGGGACAGGAACCAGATAAGAAGCTCACTTCTGAGAATAAGTCTTCAGGTACAGGAAGAGTTGTAATTCAGGGAACAACACAAGTAATCATTGCTGAGGTACTTGACTCTGAATCGGAGTCTTGTCAGCAGCAGAAGGTCTGGGAGCCATCAGCCCTGAGACTCACATGCCACTGGGTTAAGGACTACAGTGAGGGCTACACCTCCCCAGACTGGAGATGGAAAGGCTGAGGTGGCAAGAATACCTCACCCTTGACTGGCTCACCACAGAAATCAGGATGAGGTGAAGCTTACAGAGAGAAGGCACTAATTGTAGAGTTAGGAATATAGGAACATGGGCAATGGTGTTAGTTTGGAGAGTGATGGTACATTTAGAAAATTTTTTATGATTATGGTTTTTTTAAAAAACTGTTGAATAAAGTTTAATTCTGAGTTGAAATTTTCTCATATTATGGCATGCAGAAAACTTCTCTCCAATATGCACCATCTTGTGCATTATAAAGTATAATGGTGGGGCTTTGCCACATCCATCCTTCCCAGTTTATAGTTCTTGGTTTGCAGTATATTACCATCCAAATTTCCACATTTCACTGTCCTAGAGACTTCTTCTTTTAAAACTCTGATGGTTGGTAATATATTTGGCCTTTCATCTGAGCCTTTTACAGGAATATTAAAATGGCTGTTTCCAATATCAATATCATCACTATTCTAGACTCAGCCTCTACATTACTCTGAAAATTGCAACTTTTTAAACAAGGAAGGGCTTTTTTGTTATCATCCTTTTAAAAAGGATTTTGGCCTAGTAAAATATTGGTTAAAATGATAATCTGTTTTGCTTGAATTATTTCTACACCAAAAAATTTTATCAGTCAACACTTTTTTCTCAAGTACCCATATAATTTTCCTAGATGAAAATGACAGACTATGCTCATAAAAATCTCTGTGTCTCTATGATGTTGGAAACTGGTTATCTATGACTGCATCTCTTCTTCCCAACCACATTCAGTTGGTCCCCAAGAAAGCCCTGCCATTTGTCCTTCCTTCTATTAACACTAACAGTGCCTAAGTCAGGCTCTTTGCCTGAACTTGTCACTCCCGACTAGATTCCCAGTTTCCAGGTTCTTACACTTTCAATCCACACATATACTCTGATTACCTTTCTAAAATATGTGTATGCCAATGTTTATTTCCTGTTTTAAATATTCAATGGCTTCTGATCGCTTGTAAGAGCAAAAACATACCCTTTAGGCTGGCACGAAAAAACACCTTATAGCCTAGCCCTGACCAACTCATTTGTCCTGATGCTTCTTGATGTGACCTCTTCTAATCACATCGAAATATTTGCTGTACCTAAAATTTGGTATGCCATGACTTTGTTCAGACTCATTTCTCCCCCTGAGTACCCTTTACCGTTCTTTTTTTCCTGTTACAAATCCTTCAACGTTCGAATGAAGTGGCACCTCCTCTGGAAATCCTGCCATGTCCTGCCCTGCTCTCTTCCCTTCTCCCACAAATCAATTCATTCTTTGTGCTCCTACGGCTCCTTATACAGATCCCTCTTATAGCATTTACCATATCATATCTGTTACATTTCATACATTCTTCTCCTCCACTAGGCGAGCTTCTGAAGATTATGTGAAGTGCCATATTAATATCTGAAAATTTAGTATTTAGAAGGTGCTTACCACCTGCTGGGTAATCAACATTAATTCAATGAATAAATTAATTAACATTAAACTCATTGCCATGATTATTACAGAACTGACTCTTCATTTTGTCCTCATTCAAGTTTCAATGGAATTGAGGGAGATTTTTATAATCCCAGAGTTCAGGAGTTTTCATGAGTTTCCATCAAGATCAGCAATCTTCACAGCATTCCAGGAGCTTACCCCATATATATATATATATATACACATACATACAGTTATTCTGCAGAAGGTCAAAACAAAGTCAAATAGATTATAATAGGAATTCACCAAAGGGTGGCAAAGTATTTCTGGAATCATTTATTATATGTTTTTCATAGCATTGTGTCAATTTTTCATATTCTTTACTCTTAAATAACCTTGAATTGCTATAGCAATGGTAACTAGTACTATGCACAAAGTCAAAGAAAATGCTACTGATTCCTTCCTTAAATTTTAAGAAGCACTTCTCTGTGTTGCTAAGTGCCTAAATTACTAGACTTTCCTCCTTTGAAAGTCTTTTATAAAGGGGACTTTCAAATGTGGAAATTATTTCTTATAAAACAGCAAAAATTACACAGCCAAGATTTCACATTTGCACTGGATCATCTACCAACTGAAATCACTTACAAGTTTCAATGTCATATTTGTTTAAAAATACCTCTCTTTGATTTTCAATAGTTTTAGTCAAATTATCCCATTTAATTGAGATATTACATAGAAACAAAAGATGAAAAGTTCTTGATTTAAAAAAGGGGATGGAGATTTTTTTCACAGCCTATTATTATATCACCTTTCAAGCTAGATTAACAAAGGCTGCAAGAAGGAAGGTGTATGTGTGTGTGTGTGTGTGTGTGTGTGCATACATGCACACAGGTGCACACACCAGTGTCTCACAATTTACCACAGGAGCATATGATTTCAAATATACTAGCCAATACTTAAGCAAATAAACTCGTATCACAGGATTATTTGGTCAAACTAAAGTAATGTGAATTATGGGTCTATTATAAGGAAAACATGGAAATTAAATATTCAGAAATCTCTGGGCCTACCTGAAACAAAACAGCCTAATGTAATTTCTCAATACAAATGGGCCTACTAAGAACAGTGCCTTGCAGACTGAATTAGTTATATGTACTCCACATCTGTTTTTACTAATTGTTCCTAAAAAAATTATTCTTAAGGAAGGGAGGTGACGGATTTCCGTTATTCACTTCAGGTCATTTGGGAACGACAGAGATGCTCGGTACATCGCTAAAGACTGGCAATTTTTAAGAACTAAATGGGATTTTCACTGGTCTCATATTTGAAAACTATTAAAATGTGTCCCTATTATTAACATAGAAATGAACATATGGAATTTGGTTTTGCCTCAGAAACTTAATTTTAAAATGCCATCAAATGGAAGTCCTCTCATGAAAGGGGAGTTTGGTTTGTGATTACAAAATGATATAATATCTACGTTACTGAAACAATGTATCGTCTATGAAAAATATGCCATCAGTACTTTGTTTATCTCGAGGAAGGATGCTACGTAAAACGTCAGTCATTGTGAACATCATCAAAACATCCTTCAAGTAGCCTTAAAATCGCAACATTTCGCAGATAGAGGGACTGATCTCGGGGCGGGAAATTCAACTTCGTTAGTCAAGGCTGCAGTGGAACGCAGTTTGCAATCACACTGTCCATTCCCCTTCCTTCCTTCCTTCCTTTCATCCCTCTCTCCTTCACTCCCTTTCTCCATCCTTCCTTCCTCTTTTTCTTCTTTTCTTCCTTCCTTTTTTTCTTTCCTCCTTCCCTTTCTCCTCTCCTTCTTTCTTTCTAAACAACCTTGAATACAAAAAAAGATAGAAAATATACCAACAATGACACGCTCTTAACAGCTGGACAGGGCTCTGCCTTTGCAAGCATGAGGATCTTAGTCCATCCCGCCCCTTCTCCTGGGGGAGATCTGCTGGCCCCTTCACAGTAGGGCTGGAGTCTTCACTGGCCTCCTTGGTGATGGGAAATGTGATAAAATATTTTCCTTTGTGCAGTGAGAGCAGCACTGCTTGTGTAATGGAGCAGATACAGGGGAAAAAAGCTGATATTTCCCCCATATGTACCAAATTACCACATAATATGCTGCAACTTGACTCTGAAAACAAAAGAAATGTGATTGAGAAATTCACTGATTTGATGCACAAAGATCATTTCTTTCAATAACATGAGCAGTTTTGTGCTTTAAAAAGAGGGGGTGGAATGGGAGGAGAGAAGGTGGCTGTCCTTGATATCACAAGCCAGGATGTTACCAAATTTTTTCTGGTTTTATTACTATTAAATATCAGTTCTTCATTATCTATTTTAACATAGTCAGATGCCATGTATTATTTGATAAAAGTCACTTTCCTTCATCTGACTTTCATACAAAGCATAGAAGACATCGCATATTTCTAGCAGGGAAGAATTGGGAGGAAAGAAGTTACCTCATCACCTGAAAATGTCTCCTTCAAAGTTATATTTTGTCACAAATGAGACAAAAAGTTCCAGAGTTACTTGAAGCAACACATTAGACTGAAACAGACACAGAACCTAACAGCACCTTTGGCCTGTGTCATGGAATATTTTGATGTGCGTGCACAGTGCTCACAGTACTTCAGCATGGCTCTGGCATCAGTAATGTGTCCATTATGTGTTCTAGAACATGTTCTGTACAAAACGCAATGCAAAAGGCACATTACAACACTGGGTCAGTTCTCGATTCCTGGCAATCCCACCTTTCTAATATCAATTGCATCGTTTCTCTCTTCTTTGCAGGTCCCCCTCCCCTGGTCCACATCCTTATCTCTTTTCCTTTAGGCCTTCAGACAGGGTGGTGAAACGAAAAAAGTGGCTGGTTTAACAGCAAAAGATGTGGCTCTGACTTCTGGCTCCACTTCACTGGTTGTGTGACCTTGAGCAAGAAATTAGCTGAGGCTTTAAAATGTATCAGTGGCTTTAATTCATGTTTTCTCCCTTAATCTTTGCATCAATTCCATGAGGCAAGTTGTGTGTTTTGTTTCTCTGTTTATTTGTTTGTTTTTTACAATGGAGGGTCTCTAATGCTCTTAGAAATTCCACAATGTCACCAAACTAGTCAGCTTGGCAAAGCCAGGCTCTGAACATAGTTTTTTAAGACTTTGAAATCTGCGTTTTTAGTATACCACAAAGCTTCACACGTTGTCAAGCTACTCCTCCAATTTAGCCTTAATTTTCTCATGTACAAAATTGTGCTGATGCTGTAATTTCCCATGAAATGGGAATGTTTTAAGTGTTAAATACTAAAAAAGACGATATGGAAGTAGAAAGCGTAAATACTGCACAAAAGATACCTTTCCTTATTCCTCCTTAAGTTCTCTTTTCCTCCTACCCATTGCTTATCCAATCCATTTTAAATGCCATGCCTAGACCAATTATCCATCTTTTCATGTCAATCTTTTCATCAAAGGCCTTCAATGGTTTCCCACTGACTAGAGGGTCATGTTCAAGCTCTCTCCTCTGGCACTCAAAGACTCCAACAATGTGGTGACAATTATTGCCTGCCAATCTCCTCAAATAGAACTACAGTGTCTCCTGTCCTTTGATTATGCCACTGTGTTGCTTTCAGTGTCCTTTATTTGATCTTCACATCCATGTCATGGCTCCATCTCTCCTCATGGAGTCTTCCAGTATTCCTTTATCAGTAAAGCTTCCCATAACCTCTCCCTGCTCCGTATGTCCCTTACACATATCTTCCATTTTGTGCCTTATTTCCAGTTGGTGTTCTATATCCTCTACAATAGTTTAAGTTTTTTGAGGGTTGGATCTACCCAAGATTTCTTTTTAATATCATTTTCATTTTTTTGATTAAGAAAGAATGAATGAAAAAAATGAAAAAGAAAGAAGAATGAATGAAAAAAATCTCAATTTGCTTGAACTTCTGCACATTAGTGTAATATTTACCCCCAATATGCTTAAGAGTTAAATGTAGTGGGATATGTTCCCATGTTTTATAAAATACATGGCACAGATATATACTACACAAACATATTACAAAGTAAGTGGCCTACAGATATTTTGGCCATGACGTGATACAAACGTTGAAAAGCTTGATGATGGTATGATGCCCCGAGTGCTTATTAGGACCTGTTTTCTCATCCATTACCTGGATGCTGACACTATCCCCTTCGATTTGTTGCTGTTGTACATGGCACAGATGTCTTTCGTGTAGCCAAAAATGTTTTCTGATTTATACTTTAAAAAAATGCCAAAACTTCAATCTGTGCATTTGAGAAAACCCTACAAATAAAACTAGTTTCAAGCCCAGGATATTTCCAGAAAAGTTTTTAGAATGTTCTTTCTAGATGACACTGAGAATGGCAGACACTAAAGATTTAATCAACTCACAAAGTACCCTAGCTGCATATTAAAGGAAGAAGAGGAAAGAAACTTAGTCAATATGCTTTTTAATGTTCTGACCTTCCCAGAACATTATTGTTTAGTCCTAAAAGATCTCTAGGCATTCTGTAAGAAAAGAAAGAAACAGTAGTATTGTTAAATTTAAGCTTCTTGAGATTAGATCTTGATCTTAATTGTTTTGTTTTTCAAAAGTTGTGCATGGAGATCTTTTTTGCCTTTTGAAAAAACTTAAAATCAAATCTCCCAAATCATGGTTTATTCATATATGGAATTGTATGCCATTTGTTGATAGTGCTTTTCCAAGTTGATGGGATGTCACAAGGCAAGCATGAGAAAGGGCAAATCTACAAGCAAGCAATAAAGAACCTTCATCTGAGAACAGAAAAAGACATGATTAGAACATCAGACTAGCTGGGTGAATACTTAACAAATGGTGAACTGGCTGATCCACCACATTCCAGAGTAGTAAGAACAAGGGGAGATTCTTGTTTTTTGAAAAGCCCTGCAAATAAACAATGGAGAGTAGAAAACCTGGGGTATTCAGTCCTTTACCAGTGGTACAAAGGGAATACAGACACCATTTCAAAAGGTTTATACGGATTCATAGATGAAAGTGTTGAAATGGATTGCTAAAGGAAGAATACTCAGTGTGATATCCACACTTAATATTAATGAATATTTAATAATGTCAAGCATTATTGCTTACCACATTAGCTCAATTCATCCTCATGATAAATTTTGGAGGTAAACATTATTTCCATTTTACGGAAGAGGAACAGAGGCACAGAGAAGTTACTGACTCTCCCATGGCAATGTCTCTAGTAGGTAGGCAGCCTGTTCTTGATCTTATGTTTTACATTTAAGACTGTAATTTCATGGAAAATGCCAGAAGTGGCTAGATAGACCATAGGTCTGAACCTTAAGGAAAGATTATGTATCCACAGACACCATGGTCTCTTTTAAGAAGGGAAGAATTAAGTCAAACTTTATTTGAAAATGGGTAGTAGGGCTAGCTTTTTCCTATATTTTCTAAATTTTCTACAACAGAAGATACATCAATTTTGTAGACAGACAAACAATGTTTTTATTTATTTTCTTATCCAAATTACTGAGGGTGCTGAATAAAATCTGTGGCCTCTTTTCTACTTGAAGTAGCAAATGGATTATATTATTTCAATTTAGATTAAATTCAAATTCTGATTATTGGAGATTTTAGGAGCATTTTTATGTATAGAGAAATTAAAACTTTAAAAGAAATAAAATGAAGATAAATATTAAAGTAAATGTATTCTGGTTTTTATATTTGATATCAGTCCACTTAAAACTGCACCATTAAAGTAGATAATATTGGATATTTTGGCACATTTAGAAAATATGAGGCACTTTTCACATACCCACATGCATACACACACACACACACACACACACACACACCCCATTGCATTAAAATAAAGTTTTACCCCCCCATCCCTTACATAAAATTGATACATGAAAATCCTAATTCCAAAAGATATGAATAAGAGGAAGATACTAAAAATCAGATCTTTTCACTCCTAATCCATTATACCACTTATGAAGCATTATCAACAAAAAGCATTTATAAAGTGTCATTATCTGAAATATTTGAAGAAAAGTGCATAGACAGCAACAAATAGTTGATACACACTTTTCTAAGAGGATGAAGACACTCAGTGAGTCACAGAAGTGTAGAGGAGTACAGGTCCTCCCACATACTTGTGTGAACAGTAAGAGCACAGAGAAAATACAGGCTTAGACGAGAGACTCAGCCTTCAAGGCTTAAACTGGGCCCTTTTCTTACTTTCTCTTGCTTCTACATAAACTTATTTTTAGAATGAAGGAGAAAATTTATTTTTCACTTCACATTAAGTTTATTTCAACTTCCTCATAAGGATGTGTCAAATCAAGTAGCATATAGCACCTATTTAAAAGGGTAAGTTGGAAAAGACAGAAACTATTCTAACTTTTGGGGTTTGGGACCCAAAAACATAATAAGGCCACATAATATCTCACAACTGGCTTGAAGAAATAAAATTTTTTTTTTTTTTTTTGAGACAGAGTATGGCTCTGTTGCCCTGGCTAGAGTGCCGTGGCATCAGCCTAGCTCACAGCAACCTCAAACTCCTGGGCTCAAGTGATCCTACTGCCTCAGCCTCCCAAGTAGCTGGGACTACAGGCATGCGCCACCATGCCTGGCTAATTATATATATATATATATATTAGTTGTCCAGATCATTTCTTTGTATTTTTTGGTAGAGACGGGGTCTCACTCTTGCTCAGGCTGGTCTCAAACTCCTGACCTTGAGCGATCCACCCACTTCGGCCTCCCAGAGTGCTAGGATTATAGGCGTGAGCCACTGTGCCTGGCCACGAATAAAATTTTACCATGGTTAATATGTGTTTTACCTTCATTCACAGAGAAACAACTTTCACAATCCTATATTAGTTCCACTGGATTCAATAACATTGACAACTTTCATTCATGACAGTTGCAGGGGGCATTGTGAAAAAACATGGGAGGATGGAACCTGAAAATTAACATTTTTCCAAAGTTCAGTAGTTTTTTTTCTCAAGAGTCTCTCCATAGAATTTGTGGTCTCTTAATATGACTAATACACACATGAACTCTTTCTTTTACATCAAAGTACAATTGAGCTCCTAACATGAGGGATACGAGGATAGGTGCCCCCAGCCCTTTGCACTTGATCGACATCCATAGATAGGGATATACTAAGGTCATAGAGAGTACTGCAGAATAAATACGGCAGATGTCAAGAATTTCAGCTCTATCTAAACATACCTCAGCCACAAAGTACCTGCAGAGAATACAAGACATTAGAGACAATGCTGTGTATTATATATAAAGTGTTTATGGTGAAAAAAAGAGAAGATGAATGCAAACTCAAACACAGAGGCCAATTTAATGTATCCTCTGCAATAATTATTGATAAAAAGATGCAAGGTGTTACAGAGTCAGGACAGCATTCTTCAGGAGAACAAAGAGGACAAGAATGCAGTCCAACACAACTTCAAAATACCAACTCATGCTCACCCTGATTCTGTTGAGCTTCCCTCCTCATTTCATTGTGTCCGTATCTCCCTTTTAATCCAATCTAACATGTCGCTCCTTTGAGAGAATGACATTAAGATTATCTGTGAACCATTCAGCAGAACCTAGACTGGCTGTATTTATGTTCTATCACATAAGTGCAATTTATAGAATCATAAATTGTTATATTATACACTTTCCTCTGATGAACCATCATTTGTTAGTGTACTTTGATTATAGACTAATCACATTTGCTGCTTCTATTGCAAACGATTAGTGCTGGCTATGTAACACAATACGGTGCTACGATCATCCTGAATCTACATTCATTATTAATCAAGGATGGTCATATGCCTAGATGACTCTAATCCAAAAGCATAAATAATCTATCAAGATTTGCCAAAGGGTGATATTGCTTCCTGCAATGTTGTAATTATTTATTTGAAGATTTTTTTTAGAAGCACACAATTTCCTTCATTTTAATAAAGACTATTTATTCTTTTTCATGAGCCACCATTTTATAAATAACCTTCTTTTATGGTTAAAAATGGATCTAACATGGCTTATCTTATTCCTCTGTACTATTATGTGCAATTTATGTCTCTAAATGATTGAAAAATGGAAAAGAACCTCATCTGTAGGCAGAGTGCTCAAGAGCCAGTGTAATTCATGTGCTTCCATATTCTACTGAAACCACTGAGGGGCAGATAGGAGATGCCGTCTATTATTATAATTGTCTTTTTGTCATAGAATAAGACTTTAATGTGAGTTAAAGTAAAAAATCTTCTCTGGTAAAGTAAATTATGGTCTCAAAGGACTGTAATTTTGGAATGGCAAGCTGAATTCACACTGTAGGTACAGATGTAGTATCTAATAAGCGCAAATCACTTCCTGGGCAAACTTTCCTCCCTTAGGGCAGTTGCAGTGTGACGTTCTCTTCAAAAAAGTCTTTTCAGTTCACAATTTACAGACAAATAATAATGAGGGATTCTGAGCCTCTTTAGGCACTAGAATCACATATTCTTTGAAGGAAGAAACCCTAAGAAGGTGTTCTTATGGTGAACAAGTAAAAATAACATAAAATATTTGTATGATTTTAATTAAGATAAAATAGAAGCTGAATAAAATCAACTACTTTTCAGTCATCTGTGAAAACAGCATTGAAATAAAACTTCTACCCTACAAATCATGTGGAAAAATGCTAGTTTTGTTTTATTAAATTTGCCATATGTTTTCATATAAAAAGTTATTTGCAAAGAATTTGCACACTCAAATCACCTGTACTTTCTTGAAATGGAAAGGAGGATCAGAAAAATACTGACAATGGAAATAGTGAAAATAATAATACTATTATATTATTGATAAAAATAAAAGTAACTTATATTTTATAAAAGTTAGCTAACTTATATGTTATATTTATATATATATATAGTAGCCATATATGTTATAAAAATGTTAGCATTTTTTATGAACTTGTTATTAGACAACTTGAAGAACCGACGTAAGCCAATCGTGAAATAAAAATCTCTGTTGACTAAAATATGTGCTTTAAAATATATGAAGCAATTACTAAAGGCCAATTACAAAACCTTTTTGTTAAAATAGTTGTATTTCTTATTAGAACTGTTTGCTACATTAGCATTTTGAGAAGCTCTAT
Organism: Avahi laniger; assembly: GCA_963575035.1. NCBI lineage: Eukaryota > Metazoa > Chordata > Mammalia > Primates > Indriidae > Avahi > Avahi laniger. The sequence goes on from CAUYSK010094635.1 coordinate 20,956, forward strand.
TCAAAAGACTTATTAATACCCATCACTTCTCCAGCTCCACCAGTGCTGAGATAACTTTTGCATTTGCTGAAAATAAAAATAACACTTTCTGCCACCTGTCACTAAAACAAGAGGAGGTTCATTATAATAATTAGAACAGAATGCAATTACCATAAGCACACCATATATTTGCTGATATATCAGGTGTTCAGATATTTAATTTTGTTACCCTATACAGGGACTTAGTTTCCATTTTGAGTTTCCATCTCCATGTAATGGCAGAAACATTAATCTAGTCACTGATACGTACACTATTCAAAGTTTGTGTTCTCTCATCATTCAAGTTTGAAACTCAGTCATAGAGGATTTTCCCCAAGGCTGGTTCTTAGCTGTGTTCAGTGGTGTAAAATGAACAAAGAAGGCTGCTCACTTCTCAGTCTTGAACTTTCTCTCAGAGATCCACAAGGAGCCCGAATCCACCACCTGGCTGCCAGCTCACGTCCACACTGCCCATCCCATCAGGCAACCCTTTTCACCTTCCAGTAATCAATGTCATATCTGGGCCACTTTTTGCCTCACAAGAAAATATTTAGTGGTTTAACCAGCCATGCAGGGCACGTGGGGACTTTCTGAGGCTGCACTCAGACCCACACCTAAGCCCCCATGCAGCACAGTCTTATCTACCACCCACTGAGGAAAAGGAAAATTGTTCTGGGATTTGCCACTTTTCCAGGCAAACAATGCAGAAGCAGGGCACTTGTCCTTTTACTTTCAGATCCATACACTTACTCTCTATTTTAGGCCCGAGGAGGAGGATGACACAGCCCCCTCCTCTACCCCAATATAAATAGAAGTACCAGCATCAAGCTCTTGCCTTTGCAACCCTCTTCTCTTCCCAGCTCAGATGACTTTTACGTATTTTAAGGACAAAGTAAAAACAGGTTCTGCTGGATCCCATCTACCTTCAATTATTTTTATGAACTAGTCATTTTGATTTTGTAAGCTTCTTTTATAACCATTAGCCTGTCTTTCTTTAGTTTCTGATTTTGCACTCCTTAGAGGTAATAAAGGCTCCCATCTATGGTTGCAGAAAATGAAAACTACAGAGTGAAAATGAGGGGAGGAAACCTAGTGGCTGGCCTGTATCTTATCCGTGTATCTGCATCTGTGTTATTGTACAACAGCTGCCTGCAAAGTGTGCCAGCTACTTGTCAGTTGTGCTGGCTTCATCTTTCTCTAGCTGCTTATCCGAATCTGTGCTCCCCAAAGGCAGACAGATAAGGAATCAGGCACCAAGTCCTTGCTAATTAAAGAACACTTTAAACTTAGTTACCTAAATGGATAGAGCCATTGGAAAATCCTTTTGTACCAGGTCTCATTTAACTTACAAACCTGGAGGCTTTCACTTGGAATGGTCTCAGCCCCATCCTCCCATGGGCTGGCTGAGACTTATGTTTGCAGGTGTGTTTCCAAATGATGGCAAGTGGAGAAGCAGGGAAACAAGCCACTGGCTGGACTTCAGGTCCAGGAGAAGACTATGATGGGCTGCATTTGAATCTTTGGGAAGGTCATGGGCAGGTAGGGCATCATCCAACTAAACAGACAAGAAACAAAATCATATGTAATGACTCTGCTGTTTCCGTCTTGAAATAATGCTCATTCCTTTTCCATAAAATCACAATCTCCCTTTGATATCTTGAAACTTAAAGATTGATTATTAGATTCACAATGACCAATGCACTTTGTATTAAATAGTAGGGGAAGGGGAGATGGAAAGATTAATTAATACATACAAATATCATCACAATAAAGCAAGAAAAATATATGCATAGCTATGCCAATCCTCGTTTTTGCACTTGACTATAAGGTTGCATCTGGTAATTATAACTTTGTCTTTTAGTATCTATTTCATATTCTCTTCTTTTTGCCAGTACCACAAATGAGCATGGCTCTTTATGACCCAAACCTTCATTCCTAAACTAACTTAGCTCTTATTTGTTTTGTCTATGTTATTATAATCTTCTATAAATTTTTACTACTAGGGACAGAAGTTCTAGAAGGCACTCTAGAAATCTGTTAGTTTCTAGGACTAGGTCTCCTCACCCTTATTGTGAAGCACAAATCCTATTTCTTCTTGATAATGAGCATCAAGATTCCCAGATAATACAGTGAACTTCTTCTTTGCCTATCAGTAAAGAGGGAAAAGAAGCTCCAAACCGCCAGATGGCAGATTCAAAATCCAGTTTGATGGACCAATATTATGTTTCCTCATGAAGGCCTGTCTATTAACCCACATCCCTAAATCAACAGAATTCAATGTTGTAGGACTATAGGCAGAAATTCTGGGAGTGATTCACAATAAAAATAATGAGAGGAGCCACTATCACTTCCACCTCTGGGTTTCTGCAGCCATGATTCTGGCTAGGAAAGAATCCCATATGTTGGTAGCTAATTGAGAGCACGTACTGCATCTTGTAGGAAAGGACTCCATCCTCAAACATGTTGTTACATAGATGACTTCATAATTGACTCTCAGATAGGTCATTCCTCTATTCTATCAGACAACCTGCTGCTGCATGATGATGTAAATGGCGAGATAGTGAACCATTGGTTGAAAGTGTGGGTGGTGAACAAGGCATTTGAAAGTCCGTGGGTTATTCTAAAATTTATATGGAAAGACACAATCCTGGAATAGCTAAAGCAAACTTTAAAAGAAAGAATAAAGAGGAAGAAATCATTCTACTCATTATTGAGGCCTACTATTTAGCTATAGTAATCGAAACAGTGTGGGATTAGTAGAGGAATAGATGCATAGACGAATGGAATAGAATAGAGTATTCAGAAATGAACCTACGCAAGTATGGCCAGTTGATTTTTGACAAGCATGCAAAAGCAATTCAATGGAAGACAAATCTGTTTTTCCCCCTTTAAAAAAATTTCAACACATTTAAGTGGTACAAGTTGAATTCTGTTACATATATATAGTGTATAGTAGTGAAGTCTAGGCTTTTAGTGTACCCATCATCACCTGAATAATGTACATTGTACCCCACAGGTAATTATTTATCCCTCAATTCCACCATTCTCTCCCTTTTGGGTCTCCAATGTTCATTATACCATTCTGTGCCCTTTAGTAGCCATAGTTTAGCTCCGACTTATAAGTGACAACATGCAGCATTTATTTTTCGATTCCCAAGTCACTTCACTTACATTAATGGCCTCTAGTTCCATTCAAGTTGCTGCAAAAGACATTATTTTATTCTTTCTTATTTCTAAGTAATAGTCCATGGTATATATATAAATACACCATATTTTCTTTATCCACTCATGAATTGATGGGCACGTAGGTTGATTTCATATCTTTGTGATTATGAATTGTGCTACAATAAGCATGTGAGTGCAAGTATCTTTTTGATATACTGGTTATTTTCCATTGGGTAGATACTCAGCAGTGGGCTTGCAAGATCGAAAGGCAGACTTATTTTTAGTTCTCTGAGAAATCTCCATACTGATTTTCATAGAGGTTGTACTAATTTACATTCCCACCAACAGTATGTAAGTATTCCCTTTTCACTGCATCCATGCCAACACCTATTGTTTTTTGACTTTTTACTAGTGGCCATTTTAATTGGAGTAAGATAGTATCTCATTGTGCCTTTAATTTGCATTTCTCTGATGATTAATGATTCTGAGCATTTTTTCCTATGGGTGTTGGTCATTTGTATATCTTCTTTTGAAAAATTCCTGTTCATGTCATTTGCCTACTTTTTAATGGGGTTATTTGTTTTTTTCTGGCTGAATTGTTTGAACTTTTATATATTTTGAATATTAGTCCTTTGTTGGGCACATAGTTTGTGAATATTTTCTCCCATTTTATAGGGTTTTTATTTACTCTCTTGATTATTTCTTTTACTGTGAAGTAGGTTTTTAGTTTAATTAAGATTTATTTGTCCATTTTTATAGGTGTATGGTTTTATTTCTGGGTTCTTTATTCTATTCCTTTGATTTATGTGTCTACTTTTATTCCAGTACCATGCTGTTTGGTTACAATGGCCTTGTAGTGTATTTCAAAGTCAGGTAAGGTGATGCCTCCAGTTACGTTCTTTTCGCTTAGGATCACATTGATTACTCAGGCTCTATTTTGGTTCCATACGAATTTCAGAATATTTTTTGTTATTCTGTGAAAAATGACATTGGTATTTTCATAGGAATTGCATTAAATCTGGAGATTGCTTTGGTTTGGTAATATGGTAATTTTAACAATATTGATTTTTTTGATCCATTAGTATGGGATTTTTTTTCATTTGTTTGTGTCATTTACAATTTCTTCCATCAGTTATTTGTAGTTCTCCTTGTAGAGATCTTTTACCTCCTTAGTTAAATTTGTTCCTAAGTAATTTTTTACAAGTGTTATAAATGGGATTGAGTTATTGATTTCTTTCTCAACTTGGTCATTGTTGGTGTATAAAAATAAAAAAGAATACATTTTAACAAATTGTGTTGGAGCAATTGGACATCCATAGACAAACATACAAAAACAAAACAAAACACCCAAAAATGAACCTCTACCTAAACCTTACAGCTTATATAAAAGTTAACTCAAAATGGATCAAAGATTAAATATAAAAAATAAAAATATAAAATTTTAGAAATAAAGAAAAAATCTTTGATA
>CAUYSK010094636.1:0-11132 GCA_963575035.1 Avahi laniger
TTTATTTGTGTCTTTATAAGTGAAGTGGGTTTCTTGTTTTGTTTTTTTTTTTATCCATTTATCCACTCTGTGTCTGTCTTTTGATTGAATGTAGTCCATTTACATGTTGTTGTTTGATTTCTGGTTGTTTTGTGGTCCTTCCTTCCTTCCTGCCTTCCATTGTTAAAAGTGATTTTCTCTGGTAGTGTGTTTTAATTTCTTGCTTTATACTTTTTGTGTATTTGTTGTAGGTTTTCGATTTGAGGTTAACATGAGGCTTACAAAAAACATTTTATAACCAATTATTTTAAACATATGACAATTTAACTCTGCTTACAAAGAAACAAGCAAAGGGAATTCTAAAAGAAATTCTACACTTTAACTCCACGCCCTCACCTTTTAACTTTTTGTTGTTTCCATTTATATCTTTTTGTACTATCTCTCAAAAAGTTGTTGTAGTTGTTATTTTTGATCAGTTTGTCTTTTAGTCTACCTACTCCACGTATAAGTGATTTATACACTACCCAGTACAGTAGTAGAATATTCTGTATTTGTGTACTTACTGTTACCAGTGAGTTTTATACCTTCAGATGATTACTTATTGTTCATTAATGTCCTTTTCTTTCATACTGGAGAACTCCTTTTAACATTTCTTGTAGGATGAGTCTGGTGTTGATGAAATCTCTCAGCTTTTGTTTGTCCTGGAAAATCTTTCTCTTTCATGATTGAAGGATATTTTTGCAAGATGCAATATTCTAGAATTAAGATTTTTTTCCTTCAGCACTTTAAAAATGTCATGCCACTGTCTCTAGGCCTGTAAGGTTTCCACTGAGAAGTCTGCTGCCAAATGTATTTGAGCTCCTTTCTATGTTATTTTTTTCCTTTTTTCTTGCTTTCTTTAAGACCTTTTGGGAGCTTGATTATTATATGCCTTGAGGTAATCTCGTTTGGATTAAATCTTCTTGGTGTTCTATGACCTTCTTGTACCTGAATATTGATGTCTTTCTCTAGGTTTGGAAAGTTCTCTGTTATTATTTCTTTAAATAAACTTTCTACCCAAATCTCTCTCTCTACCTGCTCTTTAAGGCCAATAACTCTTAGATTTGCCTTGTTGCTCTTTAAGGCCAATAACTCTTAGATTTGCCTTGTAGGCATCTTGAAGCATGCCTACAAGATCTATTATCTAGATCTTGTAGGCATGCTTCATTCTTTTTCCTTTTTTATCTTCTGACTGCAAATTTTCAAGTAGCCTGTGTTCAAGCTCCCTAATTCTTTCTTCTGCTTGATCAATTCTGTGGATTCATTTTTTAGTTTCTCAATTGAATTCTTCAGCTCCAGAATTTCTGCTTGATTTTTTTTATCATTTCAATCTCTTTGTTAAATTTTTCTGATAGGCTTCTGAATTCTCTGTGTTGTCTTGAAGTTCATCGAGCTTCTTCAAAACAGCTATTTTGAATTCTCTGTCTGAAAGGTCACATACCTCCATCACTATGGGATTGGTCATTGATACATAATTTAGTTCATTTGGTGAGGTCATGTTTTCCTGCATGTTCTTGATGCTTGTGGATGTCCATTGATGTCTGGGCATTGAAAAGTTAGGTATTTATTATTATTATTATTATTATTATTATTTTTGAGACAGAGTCTCGCTCTGTTGCTCAGGCTTGAGTGCTATGGCATCAGCTTAGCTCACAGCAACCTCAAACACCTGGGCTCAAGCAATCCTCCTGCCTCAGCCTCCCAAGTAGCAGGGACTATAGGCATGCGCCACCATGCCTGACTAATTTTTTTCTATATAGTTTTAGTTGTCCAGCTAATTTCTTTCTATTTTTAGTAGAGACAGGGTCTCGCTCTTGCTCAGGCTGGTCTTGAACTCCTGACCTCGAGCAATCCTCCTGCCTCGGCCTCCCAGAGTGCTAGGATTACAGGCGTGAGCCACCACCCCTGGCCGGTGTTTATTCTAATCTTAGCAGTCTGGGATTGTTTGAACCTGTTCTTCTTGAAAAGCTTTCCAGATATTCAAAGGGAATTGAATGTTGTGATCTAATTCTGTGGCCACTGCAGCCATATCAGGACTAGGGGCATCCCAAGCTCAGTAATAACTGTGACTCTTGCAGACTCCCGGTGGTACTCTCTTGGTGGACTTGGCTAAGATGCAGGAGAATTGTCTGGATTACCAGGCAGAGTCTCTCACTCTCTTCCCTCAGTGTGCTGGGCTGCTTGAGTTGGAGGAGAACTGATGTGGGCACTCCCTTGTGGCCACCACAGCTGGGACTGTGCCAGGTCATACATGAAGCCAGCCTAGTATCATTCAAAGCCCATGGTGACTGCTGCCTGGTTACCTTCAAAGCCCAAGGGCTCTTTAGTTGGCCAGCAATGAATCCTGCTAGGTCTAGGTCCTTCCCTTCAGGGAAGTGGGTCTCCTTTTGGTCGAGGATGGGTGTAGAAATGCTGTCCTGGAACTATGGCCTGGAATGAGGTGCCTCAGGAAACTACTTTGTACTTTATGTTAATATTACTATGGCTAAGCTGGTACCCAAGTTATGAAACAAAATCTTCTGAACTTCTCCCTTTTTTTTCCCCAAGTGGAAGAAGACTCTCCATGAACTGGAGTCTGGAGTTGGGGGAGGGGTGACATAGGCACTGGTTTGGCTGCTGCCACTGGTGTCTCACTGGTTTGTGTGTATCCTGAGTCCACTGGCTCTGAGCCAGCAGGAATTCCCGAGGACTGCAGCCTTGACTGCCTTACGAATTTATTCTAGGCTCTAAGCTGCTTTCTGTCAGCTAGTGGTGGGGCTAGCTAGAACTTGGGTTTTGGAGTGGAGGGTTTCCTTCTGGCTGGATTAGTCTAAATGCTTTCTCCATGGATATTGGCAGAATTCTGCCCTCTGCTGTGTTCCCCTGTGACAGGGTTGCCCTGAGTTCCAATACAAAGTCCCACAGTTACTTTGCTCTTCTTCCCCTGGGCACACAGATTCTCTCTCTATTTGGTGTGCTGGTGCAGCACTACTGGGGAATAGGGAAGGGGTGGCATGGCCAATGCAAGACTGTCTTTTCTGCCCTCTTCAGTGCCTCTTTCACTGATATGATGTTAAAACCAGGTACTGTGATCACTCACCTGATTTTTGGTTCTTCTGGAGGTGCTTGCTTGGGTGGATAGTTGTTTAGTGTTTGTGTGTAGGGAAGATCACTGGGGGCTTCTGTTTGACCAGCTTCACCCCCTCTCCTGAGATCCACTTTTTTTGCTTGCACATACTAGTCCATTTATATTCAGTGTTATTGTTGGTAAGTAAGGATTTACTACTGCTGTTTCATTGCTTGCTTTCTATTTTGTAACTTCTCTCTTCCTTTCTTTTTTTTTTATTGTCTTTATGGTTAAGTGATTTTCTCTGGTAGTGTGTTTTAATTCATTGATTTTTATTTTTAATGTATCTATTATAGGTTTTTGCATTGTGGTTGTCATCAGGTGTACATAAAGCGTGCTAGCTATAACAAGTTATTTTAAAGAGATGAAAACTTATCTTAGATCACACAAAAATAGAAACAAAGAAAAAACAAAAAAAACCCCTCTACATTTCAATTCCATACCCCCCATTTTGACTTTTTGTCATCTCAGTTTATATATTTTTATATTGCCTATCTCTTAACAAGTTGCCATAGATATTATTGTTTTTGATAGATTTGTTTTTTCAGCTTAATAGTGGAGTTGTGAGATTTACACATATTTATATTAATAGTATTGGAGTATTTTATTAATAGGTTTGTTCATGTACAATTATAGTATTAGAGTATTCTAGGTTTATTCATGTTCTTAATTTTAGTAGTGTTTTTATACCTTCAAATTTTTTCTTTTTGCACATTAGTGTTTTTTTTTTTTTCTGTCAGATTGAAGAACTCTCTTTAGCATTTCTTGTAAGATGGATCTGGTGGTGGTGAATTCTCTTAGCTTTTGTTCATCTGAGAAAGGCTTTATCTCTCTTTTATATTTGAAGGATAGCTTTGCTAGATACAGTATTCTTGGCTGGCAGTTTTTTCTTTTAGCACTTTGAAAATGTCCCTCTTGACCTGTATAGTTTCTGTTCAGAAGTCTTGTCAGAGGAACTGAAGATCTTTTATATGTTATTTCTTCTTTTCTCTTGCCTTTTAGGATCCTCTCTTTGTCTTTGGCTGTTGAGAATTTGATTATTATATGCCTTGAGGTAGTCTTATTTGGGTCAGATCTACTTGATGTTCTTTGAACTTCCTATACCTAGGTATCTATCTCATTCTCAAGTTTTGGTATGTCTTCTGTTGTTATTTCTTTGAATAAGCCTTCTACCCTTTGCTCTTGATAAACTCCTTCTTGAACACTAATAATTCTTAGATTTGGTCTTTTGAGGTAATTTTCAATGTCTTGTAGGTGCTCTTCTTTTCTTTTTCATTCTTTTTTCTTTTTCCTCCTCTGACTGTATAATTTCAAATAGCCTGTCTTCCAGCTCTCTGATTCTTTCTTCTGCTTGATCCATTCTGATGTTGAGTGACTTTAATGAATTTTCAGTTCAGCATATGTATTTCTCAGTTCCAAGATTTCTGTTTGCTTTTTTAAAATTGTTTCAATCTCTTTGTTAAATTTCTCTGATGAATTTCTAAATTGATTTTCCATATTATCCTGGTAATAGCTAGGTTTCCTTATAATTGCTATTTTGAATTCTTAGTCAGGAAGTTGAGATATTGCTGTCTTGTTAGGGTCAGTCACTGGTTCCTTGCTTTGTCCATTTGGGAAAGTTGTGGTTCCTTGTTTGCTGATGTTTCTTGTAGATGTGCATCTGTGTCTTTGCATTGAAGGGTGAATTATCTATCCCAGTTTCCTCTGTCTGGCTTGTCTTGGTTTTTATTGGGCATAATTGACTTAGAAATTCTTTGTAATTTACCTGTTAATTTTCTTTCTTTTTTCCCACTAGTTTGTTGCTGCCTCCTTTTCAGCACTAGATGGTGCCTTAAGCCCAGGAGTGCATCAGCTCTAGCCAACAATTGGAGCTCTGCCTGTCTCAAATGGGGGAGGCCCCAAGGAGAATATCTTGGTAGTATGAGAAGGCTGGCTAAGGGTTTGTGCCCAAGGGACTGTGGAATGTACCTGCTGTAGTGTGGTGCTGCTAAACAGCCCCTCTGATTTGGCATCTCCTTTGGCTGAGTTACAGAGCAGAGTTTCCAAGCTGGGGATAGTCCTGCCTCTTCCTTGTTTCTGGCTGTCCTCAGGGATATTTCTTCCTTCAGGCACTTGCTGTGCTTCCCATGGATGGAGGCAGGGACAGGCCTCCTCCCAGGGAACTCAGGATGATAGGGAAGCTGGTGGTCCATCTTGATCTTACTTTTTCCAGTGTAGACACTTGAGTTGGGAGAAGTTTTTCATATGTTTGGTGTCTGGCAGTTTGGGGGGAGGGGCATTGCAGACATGGAAATCTGATTCTCTTACCTTCTGCTTAAAGTTTTTTCACTTTTCTGTGGCCCTGTAGACTGATTCATTCTCTATTCGAGTTTGGGATATTGCTGGTGATAATCTTGGCTCTGTATATTTGTTTTTGGTTTTCTCTCTCTCTCTCTGTGTGTGTGTGTGTGTATGGGAGGGATGAAGCCAGCTTGCTTCTATGCTACCATATTGGGACCAGTCTCCATTCCATGTATTTTGATGCATTTGCTATTTTCTCGCAGGTATCTGAGGTGCTGTTCATTTTCTTTAATTTTTATTCTGTTTGTTTCTCAGATGGAATAATTTCTGTTGATCTATTTTCACTTTCAGTGATTCTTCATTCTGCTATCTTAACTCTGCTTCTGAGACCTTCTAGTGAAATTTTCATTTTAGTTATTGTATTTTTCAAATACAGACTTTTCATTTGGGTCCTTTCTATTTTCTATGTGAGAATCCCTGTTTATCAATTTATTGTTGTTATACTTTCCTTTATTCTTTTTTTTTTTTTTTTTGAGACAGAGTCTCACTGTGTTGCCTGGGCTAGAGTGCCGTGGCATCATCTTAGCTCACAGCAACCTGGAACTCCTGGGCTCAAGCGATCCTTCTGCCTCAGCCTCCCGAGTAGCTGGGACTACAGTCACGCGCCACCATGCCCGGCTAATTTTTTCTATGTATTTTTAGTTGTCCAATTAATTTCTTTCTAATTTTAGTAGAGACAGGGTCTCGCTCTTGCTCAGTCTGGTTTCGAACTCCTGAGCTCAAACAATCCACCTGCCTCGGCCTCCCAGAGAGCTAGGATTACAGGCGTGAGCCACCGCGCCCGGCCATACTTTCCTTTATTCTTCAAGCATGGTTTCCTTTTGTTATCTGAACATATCTATAATAGCTACTTTGAAATATTCGTCTGCTAAACCCAATGTCTAGAGTCACATAGAGGCAATTTCTATGGACTACTCATGAGAAAAAGATGATAAGAAATAGGAAAGTGTGATGCACTTAATATTTTTTTTCTTGAAAACTGAACATTTTAGGTAATATACTGTAGCAACTTTGGATTCTGATTTTTTTCCTCTGGAAGGTTATCGTTACTGTTTTATGTCCTTTGTTTCTTTGTTTCATAACTGTCTGGACTTAATGCATGAAATCTGTCTCCTGCAATGTGGCTGCTGATTTGTCTGCTTTTTAAAAAATTAATATTATAATGTTTATTTTAAAGCCCAGCTTTGTAGGGCTTGCGCCTGTGTCTGCATAGCTTAATTGTGTTCTTAGGCAGAGGTTGTGTCCAAATACCTCAAACCAATAAGTCCTCTATCCTCTGCTTATGAATCTGTGTGTGGGTTAGGGAGCACATTCAAAATTCAAGATTTTTTCAAGTACCTGGTGTTTACTTCCCACTGGACTATTTAATGTCTTTTCTGAGCATGTGCATAGCCTCAGGTTTAGCCAGAAGTATGTGGCGAGCCTGGGCCTACTCCATTCTCTAGTGTACGTGTGTGGAGCCTCAGCCAAATATATGCTTGTTCCAACCAAGAGTGTAGCCTCAGGCTAGTAGAATCTTTAGTCCTCCTTGATTGCCCATCTCTGAGATTATTACTTCCACCAACAATGCTGTTGTGTAGGGGTGTCACCTACCACCCTAAACCTAATGAGCCCCCTTTAATTGCAGCAGAATAGCTGCTGGTCCTCCCAGTCTGCCTAACTTTGGCCAAATCTCCTTGCCAACTGAACTGGAAAGAGGAGATGGAAGAAGTCCTGGACTAGAATGCCACAGATTGCCACTATTTTTACCCCAAATTTCAGCAATTTAAAAATTATTAACACTTCTTAGATTGTTGTATGCCTTTTGTAGATTTTCAGAGAGAAATGTTTTTTTATGATAATTTTGTCCAACTGTATAGGTGTTTTTTGGGGAAAGGAAAGGATTTGTCAGTCTCAGATAGCCAGAAGCCATGCTGCAGATATTAATTTTGATCACTTGGATAAGGTATAGTCTGGTTTCTCCACTACTATTTTCTTATTTGTAATTAAGTAATTTGTGTATGGATACTTTGAGAATATATAAATGCAATATTCCTCATCAAATTCCCCTCCTAATTTAGTATTCATTGATGTTTCCTGACTGATTCAATTTTTCTAAGATGGTAGCAAAGTGGTGATTTTCTACTGGACATTGTACCATGAGAAAATTTTTTCTCTCTCCCTCTCCCCCTTTAAGCATTCCTATATCCATCCATTATTAGTAAGGAATCATGCATTGTTTGTTCATTGAGTTATAATTTATTACTATATTTATTATTTTGATGCTAAAATTTTCCAGATTTGCCCAGTGCGGAACCTGTTCGAGCTGGTCCTGGTGTCTTTCTGATATGCCCCCATCATTTTTTTTTTTTGGAGCTATTCCTTACTTTCTGACACAGCAAGATGTTCCAAGCTCCTCTTGTATCTTACCTGTCCCAATTCTAAAGATAGCCATTTCTCTAAGAAGTTCTGCTCCTTTTAATGAAGATATTTAGGAACCAAGATCTTGTATCTCCAATTCCCATAAATCTCTGCTTTCTTCCTTATCTTTCCCCATTTCATATTTCTGTCTCCCTTCCCCCCTTGAGAACCCTGGTTTCTCACAATATTAATATATTTAGCAATTGGTTCAATCATACAAAATAGTTTTGGAATTGATATATTCACACCATTCCAACAAACATACTAAAAAGATTCAAGATTTATTTGCATTTGTACCCTACTGACTGAGGGTCTGTAGTTAAAATACTGTGTTCAAAATTTATTTTGATTAGTATTTCTGATCCTTTCAGTGTGCTTATTTCATTTATTACAAATATAGTTGGATTCATTTGTTTTTGTTTACATTCGGTTTTAGCCCTCTTTCTCCTGATTCTTGTTGATTATGTTTCCTTGAAATACTAAACCTCAGGAATGGATTTTTGACTTTTGACAAATATATTTTCTGTGTTTGCGATGACTGTGACTTTTTTCATTGTCTGTTAATGTGATTAATTATACTAATAGATTTCATAATGTTGACTTACTCTCCTGTTCTTGGAATAATCTCATTTAGTCATGGTGTACTATTTTTTTAATGTGTGACTGGTTGTTTGCAAATATTTTATTTAGGATTTGAGTTCATAATGGGATTGCCCTCCAATGTTTTTTAATGACATCTCATATAAATGGAATAATATAACATGTGATTTTGTGTCTGGCCTCTTTTGTTTGACATAATATTTTCAAGGTTCATCCACATTGTAGCATGTGTCAGAATCTCCTTCCTTTTTACAGCTGAATACCAGTCCATTGTGTGGACATACCACATTTTGTTTATCCATTCATCAATTGATGCACATTTGGATTGTTTCCATTTTTCGGTTATTATGAATAATGCTGCTGTGAACATTCATGTACAGGTTTTTGTATGGACATATATTTCTAGTTCTTTTGGGTAGAATAGAGTGGAATTGCTGGGTTATGTGGTAACTCTGTGTTTAACTTGATGAGAACCTGCTAAACTGTTTTCCAAAGTGGCCGAACCATTTTACATTCCCATCAGCAGTTGTGTCATATCTTTGCTAACACTTGTTATTGTTTATCTTTTTGATTATAGCCCTCTTAGTGGGTGTGAAGTGGATTTGATTTGCATTGTGGTTTTGATTTGCATTTCCCTGATGACTAATGATATTGAGCATCTTTTCATGTGCTTATTGACTATATATCATCTTTAGAGAAATGTCTATTCAAGTCCTTTGCTCAGTTTTTAATTGGACTGTCTTTTTATTGTTGAGTTGTAAGAGTTCTTTTTATATTATTGGTGCAAGTCTCTTATCAGATACATGATTAGTAAATATTTTCTTCCATTGTGTGGTTTCTCTTTTCACTTTTTAAATGTGTCCTTTGAAACACAAAAGTTTTAAATTTTGATGGTGTTCAATTTACCTGTTTTTTCTTTTATCTCTTGTGCTTTTCTTGATGTCATATCTAAATTGAATGAATATTTGAACAGTTTCTTAACTGCCTCCCTCCCCCTGCATCTGTATTTTCCATTACGACCAAAGTAAGCATTATATTAATAAAAAGAAAATTGTATCAGTCACTTCCTATTCTGAATCCTCAGTGGGCCTTGAGTGGCTTCCCATTGCTTTCAGGAGAAGCCCAAATACTGTTTGATGACTACAAGTCCTCAATAATGTAGACTCATCTATTGTATGATAGTGGTACCCAGCTTCTAGCCACAGTTGGATCAGCGAATCTTGTTGCTGTTCTTTCTTTCTCTTTCTCTTTTTCATCAAGGCTTATGGCTTTGTATATATGAAAGAGAGTGAAATTGTGGAGAGATGAAATTACATAGGATCCTGACAGTATGAAAAAAATGTCTTAAAAATGGGCTTTGTGTAATAAAAATAATATTTAATCCTGAAAATCCCAAGTGTGTGCTAATAAGGAATGAGTTTATTTCAAAGGCGAAAGCTGCCTTAGATGGTGATCTGAATGACTTCTTATCAACGTGAATGCCTTTTCCTGTGTAGTGTGCAGTTACTCTCAGGGTGAACACTTCTGAACTCCCTGGGAGAGCTGAAGGCTTCTCTGGTTTCAGTGTAATTCAATTTAAGCAGTGCTGTCATAGCATGTGCAGCCTGAAGCTGTTTCCCACCCAGACATTGCAGTTCAGGATAGACATGGAGGAGGCAGGGAGCAGAATCATACAGCACACATCCCCAGTTGTTCTCCTTGGGAGGCGGGGAAGTGGGAGAAGGGAATTAAGGGCATCTATGGGATGCCGGGTAAGGTGCTGGCTACTTTTTGTATATTACAGCATTTAATCCTCATAGCAATCTAGTGAAGTAAGCATTATTATGCCCATTTATCTCTTTTGGCTACCCAGACTGTGCTGTCATTGACTCCTAGTTGCCCCATTGGAGAGAAGGAGGACATTAGAAATCCTCCATCTTGGCCCCATACTCCTCTGGCCCAGGTTGTTGTCATGAATGTGGGCTTGCGGATGGGCGACAGTTTGGGAAAGGTTAGGTCAGGCGGGTCCTGAGGCTGACATACTCTCCTCCTTTGGCAGCAGCTTGTTCTTCTGAAAGAACAAGCATACCTTTCCTGCTAGTGTTGATCACTTTTGATGGCACTACTTTCTTTTTCTATTTTAATTGCTTTAGGGGGTACAAGTGGGTTTTGACACATGGATGAATTGTATAGTGGTGAAGTCAGAGCTTTTAGTGAACCTATCACCAGAATAGTACACATTGTACCTGATAGGTAATTTTTGATCCATCACCCTCCTCTCACCCTTCCCTGTCTGAGTGTCTAAAGTCCATTAGACTACTCTGTGTGACCACGTATGCGCATTGCTTAGTTCCCACTTAGACATGAGTGCATGTGGTATTTGTTTTTCCATCCCCAAGATACTTCACTTAGGATTATGGCTTACGGTTCCATCCAAGTTGCTGTGGAAGACATTATTTTATTCTTTTCTTTGGTTGAGTAGTATTCCATGGTGTGTGTGTGTGTGTGTGTGTGTGTGTGTGTGTGTGTATGTATGTGTGTGTATTACATTTTCTTTTTTTTTTTTTTTTTTTGAGACAGAGTCTCACTTTCTTGCCTGGGGCGAGTGCCGTGGCGTCAGCCTAGCTCACAGCAACCTCAAACTCCTGGGCTCAAGCGATCCTACTGCCTCAGCCTCCCAAGTAGCTGG
>CAUYSK010094637.1:0-10480 GCA_963575035.1 Avahi laniger
ATACTAGTCTATCTTCTTTTTGAACAGTTTCTGTTCATGTCCTTTGCCCACTTTTTGATAGGATTGTTTGATTTTTTCTTGCTGATTTTCCTGAGTTCTATATAGATTGTAGTTATCAGCCCTTTATCAGATTGTAACATACAAATATTTTCTTCCATTCTGTAGGTTGTCTGCTTGCTCTTGTGAAAGTTTCTTTTGCTGTGCAGAGGCTTTTTAGTTTGATCAGGTCCCATTTATTTATTTTTGTTGTTGCTGTGATTGCCTTTGGGATCTTCTTCATAAATTCTTTGCCTAGGCCAATGTCTGTATGAGTTTTTCCAACATTTTCTTCTAGAATTATTAAGTTTTCATGCCTCAGGTTTAATCTGTTATCTACTGTGAGTTGATTTTTGTGACAGGTGAAAGGTGTGTATTCTATTTCATTCTTCTGCATGTGGCTATCCAGTTTTACCAGCAGTATTTATTGAATGAGGATTCTTTTCCCCAGTGTATGTTTTTGTCTGCTTTGTCAAAGATTAGATGGCTATATGAGGATGGTTTTATATTGGGATTCTCAGTTCTGTTCCATTGGTCTATGTCTCTGTTCTTGTGCCAGTACCATGCTGTTTTAGTTACTATAGCCTTGTAGTATAGCTTGACGTCTGATAAATTGATGCCTCTCAATTTGTCCTTTTTGCTTAAGATTGCTTTTGCTGAAATCACAGGCATTGTAATATTCTATCCATAATTTCTTCAGTATGGACCTTGCCTCTCTCTTTTTTTTTTTTCAACAAACATGTATCATTTGTGTAATTAAAAGAAAAGGACCTGGTTGTTAAAAAAAAAAAAAAGATTGCTTTTGCTATGTGAGTCTTCTCTGGTTCCATATGAAGCATAGAATTATTTTTTCTAGATCTGTGAAAAATAATGTTGGTATTTTAATAGGAATTGCATTGAATCTATAGATCACTTTGGGTAGTATAGACATTTTAACAATGTTGATTCTGCCGACCCATGAGTATGGTATGGTTTTCCACCTGTTTATGTCCTCTGCTATTTCCTTCCTCAGTGTTTTGTAGTTCTCACTGTAGAAGTCTTTTACCTCCTTATTTAAATATATTCGTAGGTATTTTCTTTGTTGCCATTGTGAAGGATAGTGAGTCTTTTATTTGGTTTTCAGTTTGACTGTTGTTGGTATATAGGACTTCTACTGATTTCTGTACATTGATTTTGTAAACTGAGACTTTGCTGAATTTGTTTATCAATTCCAGTAGTCTCATGGCAGAATCTTTGGAATTTTCTGGAAATAAGATTATATCATCAGCAAAGAGCGATAGTTTGACCTCTTCTGTCCCCATTTGGATGCCCTTGATTTCCTTCTCTTGTCTGATTGTTCTGTCTAGGACTTCCAGCATTATGTTGAATATAAGTGGTGATAGAGGACAGCCTTGTCTGGTTCCAGTTCGAAGCAGAAATGCTTTCAATTTTTCCCTGTTCGGTATGATGTTGGCTGTGGGTTGCCATATATGGCTTTTATCATTTTTTGATAAGTCCCTTCTATGCCTATTTTATTAAGCATTCTTATCATAAAAGGGTGTTGAATTTTGTTGAATGCTTTTTCTATGTCTATTGAGGGGATTTTATGGTCTTTATTTTTGCTTCTATTTATGTGGTGAATTAAATTTGTAGATTTGTGTATGTTGAACCATCCCTGCATCTCTGAGATGAAGTCCACTTCGTCATGATGGATTCTTTTTTTGATAAGTACCTGAATGTAGTTTGCTAGGATTTTGTTGAGAATTTTGCATCTATATTCATAAGGGATATTGGCCTATAGTTTTCTTTTTTTTTGTTGTGTCCTTGCCTGGTTTTGGTATCAGGGTGAAATATCCCATCTATGAATACTATAAAAACCTCTATGCACATAAACTGGAAAATGTGGAGGAAATGGACAAATTCTTAGAAAAACACAGCCTCCCTAGGCTCAATCAGAAAGAAATAGAATTCCTGAACAAACCAATATCAAGTACCAAAATTAAAGCAGCAATAAAATACCTTCTTAAAAAGAAAAGTACCAGACTAAGTACCAGATGGTTTCACACCCAAATTTTGTCAAACCTGCAAAGAAGAGCTGATGCCTATCCTGCACAAATTATTCAACATCAAGAAGGAAGGAATCCTCCCCAACATGTTTTATGATACCTGATACTCTAAAATGTTTCTGTAGTTTGTGACTTGGTTTCTGAGCAATGTTATAAAAGGAAAAAGACTACAGATGTGTGCTCTACATTTGACATGTGGTTTCAAAACTAAAGTGTGTGTAGGAATGGCTTCCTACAGTGTGCCCACTCACCAGGCAGCTTGATATGAAGGTGTGAGATCGGAGAGCCTATTGTGATGTAAACCTGTCCTTGGCACTGAAAATACATAGGCAGCAGAGAGAAACAAGGATGGAAATGTACAGAACAGAAGCTAGTCATGTATGAAAGAAACTTAATGAAAGTTTTTCTCACATTTGTAAATAATCCTAAAAATTTATTGGACGTTGCAAATTAGGTATTGAAATTAAAAGAAACTTTTAGAATCTGTCAGTAATTAAAAAATGTCTGTCAACCATGCTAAAAGAAAGATTGAATTACTTTTCTATTCTCTGTATAGAAAATATAACCAAATTATTGTCATTTGAAAAGGTATTCAAAGAATATGCAGATAAAAAATGTAGAGAAAGTATTCAAAAAGTGTTTTAACTTTATTTTAAAAATTGGCAATTCATTATATTTTTTTCATTCCAAATAAATATTCACTTTTATTCCCAATTTTTAAATTTGTAACTTCACATTGAACACAAATGGGGTCTGCAACACACATTCTCATTGAAGAAATTCACTTTATTGTACAGACTTTTCCTTTTTGCCTTCTAGATCATAATGGCTTATGTCATCTCATCCCTTCATTTCTGCCTTTAAAACTGTGATTCTACTAATGACTGATCACATCAGACCTATTTACTGCCTGGGTTTTTCATTCCTAGCACATGAACCCCTAACACGTGAATGACTATTATCATGGCTGTTGTATTTTAAGAGTTGTTCTAGAGACACTATAGGCCTTAATTTCTCTTGTGGTTATCAGTGATGAAATCTTGGGGCAATGTTAACTGTTACAAAAGCACCATGGAAGTTTTTAGCAACTCCTAAGTCATAATTATTTTCTCTTTTTGTTTGTTTCTATTTGGGAGCTAATTTGTTGAGCTGGCATTGATTGATATAGAACATTGAAATGGAAATATCCAGAAACAGACAGAGCAGAAGGAGAGGCAAATGGAAGGGAACAGGAGTGAAAAGGGGAGATTTTGATTTCTAGATATATAGTTGGGTGAAATAAGTATTAGCTTTATGGTTGGTAATAGGGATACCTATGAACTTCCTTAGGTTTTGAACATGAAAATAAGGCTTCCCTGCTGATCCCCACTGGTTAACCTGTCTCAGGAGGTGATTTACTTCACCGGAGTGTAAAAGGTCATTCCTAATACTTACTAATTAAGGTAGCAGCTGGCAGCATGAATGATGCCAGTTTTATGAATGATCAAATCAGTTTAGAGTGTGGCTGATAAAGCTTTTGAAAACTGCTGCAGCAGTTTTTTGACGGGTTAAAAAAGAAAAAGCAGAAACCAAAAGTAAAAAGCTCCCAGATACTAGAAAAAAGTTAGTAGAATTTAATCGTTAAGATTGAAGGAGGATGAAAAAGTAACTGAAAGCTGTATTGATGTTTTAAAATTTAAGCAGAAAAAGGTTATGTTAGTTCTGAGATTTAATTTTGACTCTAGGTGATTTTTAAAATTGTGACTGATAAAGGAATGGGAGAATATATTTTTATAAACTTGATACCAGCAATGTGCCAGTGATATAAATAATAGATGCAGAATAAGTAATTTCCGTTGTGGGAAAGCACTGTTTTGGCACAGACAGAACTTTGCATATTACTTGCAGGAAGATGAGAAACCATTACATTGAAAATAATTTTAAAATTCTTTTACCAAGTTATGATGTGAAGTCACATTGGTGACAAGGTAGATTCTCTTTGTAGCAACCATCTGATTTTGCCGTGTGATAATTCAACAGGGCAAAGATATCGTTGCAAAATCCCTACACTTAGTCCTCTTTAGCTCCGTGTTAGCTGCATGCTACGATGCACTGCAGGTACAAACTCCAACCTGGTTATTGAACAAATACTATACTTCTGCAATTCAAATTTTCCATGTCCTGTTTTCTTTTGCCCATAATTTTCCTACTAAGTTTTATTAGATGTGTTGCAAACTCTGTTTATACGTTAGCATCTGTTCTTTGACCTTTTTCATCGGTGAAACGGTATTGTCACCTACCTTCACTGGTTAGGGTGTCACACAGCGTTTTATTTTGCAAGGCATTTTAAAACATTTTTTCCTTACAGGGCTCAAGAATATACAATTAACTCATTTATTAAGATATAATCATGGGAGGAACTTGACTATACAAAATAATATGTGTATCACTGAGGTGTTTTTGGCTATAAGGAATAGACACTGTGTCTAGTGAGTCGAGGCCACAAAAGGGGAATGAATTGGAAGTATACTTCACAGGTTCAGATGATGAGGAAGAGTTGAAAATTCAAAGCCTTGGGATGGTCAACAACCAGGGTGGCTCCAGGGATCTCTGTGGTGATGACTCAAGGAGAAGCCTTTTAGGGCACCAGGCCATGAAGTGCCTCAGTTCCAAATTTCTTCTATCCTGTGTGATTCTACTCAGGTTTCAGATTCTGAGAGAAAGAAGCTGTCTGTAAGCTTGGGCTGGCTTACAATTTTGTCTCCTCTAGATCAAATGTAGGGGAAAGGAATCTTCATGGTTTTGATCATGTGCTTACCCTCTGTTTGGCAAACTCATCAGGAATCCATGGAAGAGAAGCCCACTGGAAGAGCAGGGTACTATTGCCAGAATAAAGTGAAAGGGGTATAGAACAAGAAAATAGCAGGTAGCCAATACAAGTCCACTGGGCCACACTACCTGTTCTTAAGTGAACCTCTGCAGCTAGTAAAATCTGATCCAAGAATGAGGCTGACATGAGCAATTCTTCCTCTCATAGGAAGCAAGCTGGAAAGTGGACGGAGAGGTGGCCTGCGAGTATAGGTGGTATTATGCCCTCCCCATGGGCTGACATGGAAATATAAGGCAGAAATATAGAAATTTCTTCTCCAGAAAACATATCTTGGAGATCTTACCATTTCAGTATGTAGTAATCTAAATGATTTAAAAGTGTTCTCTTGTTTCATAACTTACGTTTATGTAGGATTTTAGAGTTCTAAAAACTCTTTCATAATTTTCAGCTCCGTTCACTCTCACAGCAACTTCGGATAGGTCTTGTTTTATGGATATGAGAGTAAAGCCTTACGGGTGGCAAGGGGTTTGTCTATGAACTCAAGATTTATGGACGCCTGGTTCAGTTTTCTTTCCACGATAACATAGCTGCTTCTGTTAAATGCAGTTTATATTTAAATTAAATATGAATAGTTAACTACTGTTAATGTTATTTGTTAATAGGAACTACTTTTCTGAAGGTCCTTATTTCAGCTCTCTGATGTAAATCTGATTCAATAATTTGTTGAAAACTATCATTGACGTGATTATTTTGTATTCTTTTTAGTTTTATCTTTTGACTCCCAGCATCTGAACCCATCCTTATATTTAAGATATAATTGGAAGGTCCCTAATGCAAAGAAATGATAAATGCTTGAGGTGATGGATACTTCAGTTGCCCTGACTTGATTATTATACATTGCATGCCTGTATCAAAACATCACATATATCCTATAAATATATACAATTATTATGTATCCATAATAATAAAAAAATACAAAATTTAAAAAAGATAATTCCCTCCCTTATTAATGTTGTTGGGGGAAGCAATTGCCTAAGGTTGTAAAGCTGAAACAGACACTTATCTTTCCAGGCTTCCTTGCAGTTAAGATGTGTGTACATGGTTTAGATTGGCTAATCGTTTGCACCCACAATAGACTTTGAATGGGTAGCTAGTGGCCCAAGAAATAGGGACAGAAAATCCTCTCTGGTAGCAGGTGGTTGCCATAAAAGGGTCAACATCCAGTCTCCAGGGGCAGTAAGGATAACAGTGGCAGTGAAACCTGAGGGCAGCCTCTCATGTTCCTTGCCCTGGGTGGTGGTGGTGGTGCAGTCTCTGGCACCCAGCAGTGTGATGCTTGGTCCCCACTGAACTGGTTTGGGCTGTGGCCCTGGGTGTCGACTGGCCTTCTTTATCCCTGCTCAGTTTTTAGGCCTAGTTCTCCAGATATCATAGTGATTGTATGAACTCAAGTAAGCTTTAATTTAAAAAATTTACATACAGTAAATTCACTCTATGTGATGTGCAGCTCTATGGATTTTGATAATATACAAAGTCATGTACCCACCACAGTCATGATATAGAACAGTCCATCATGCCTCAAATTCCCTCATGCTTCTCTTTGGTGTCCGCTCTCACCCATCCCCAACCCCAAGATAGATTTGTTTTCTATCTCTATAATTTTCCGTTTTCCAGAATCATAGAATATCATCCAATAACCTCTTAATAATATTGTATTATTATAATATTAATATTTTAAACAAATAGTAATACAATTATTTTCTGCTTAAATAATAATAGCTAAAATTTATTAGATGTTTAATATTTGCTTTATTCTTTTCTTACTAAGTATTTCACATGAATAAACTCACTTAATCCTCATTACAGTTCTAATAGGTAGATCCTCTAATAATCCCCATTTTGTATACGAGAAGCTAAGCTAAGGTTAAGGAACCTGTCCAAGGTGACAGAGCTAATAAGTGACAGAGTCAGGATCCAAACCCAGGCAGCTTGGTGCCAGACCTAGGTTTTTAACCACTATCTACCCTGGCTTGTAAGAATTGGTTTCTGTTGCTCATAACTGTGAAGTCAAATGCTAAGACTTAATGATCAAAAAGACACAAAATACACACTCATGAATTTTATTGTTGAGTTGAGGAGACAGATATTATTCAAATAATCTCATCAATGAATATAAAATTTCAAATGTAGGTAAGTGAAGGAAAAGATCACAATTCTTTAGAGTTCATCAGAAAGGACCTGACCTAGACTGGAGGATCACTAAAAGTTTCCCTGAGAAAGTGACACACTGACAGTGGTATGAATGACTGAACTGGGTTGAGAATGTGTGTCGGCCTACGGAGCACGCAACTGGAGTCTTCTAAAGGAATCTGCAGGTGACCAGACCCAGAGGCAGGAGGCCAAATGCCTACTCTAACCAGAGCATGGATGGCAAAGGGGAGCCCACTGCTAGCCAAGGTAGATGACACTAGAGAAGTAGGCAGGTGACCAAACCATGCAGAACCTTGAAGGCCACGTCAGGAACTCATGAGGCTTTACCTTTCTCTGGCTCTAGACAGCACTTGAGAAAAAAAGATGGGACAATTTGTGTAATCCTTGGCTTTGTTTTTTCATGGGCCAGGACTGATGATGGGAAGGTAATGAGTGCAGGATCTCTTGTGTAGATGTTGCCTGGAAGGTATTCCTAGACCACATACCTCACCTCAAGAGATTTTTGGGAATATGTTGAGATCCACGTGAAGTGTACTGGAGCACTATGGGGTTGGGTTCTTCTTGTTAGGCCTAAGGTTGCTTAAGAATTTCTCAAAATGTCATGTCTGTAAGCTACTGAATGTGTAATACCTTTTATTTGGTGTCCTTGAGTGATTGGTGGATATCTCAATAAACATAGCACAGTTAGCAAATAGACACCCTCTCTTCTCTCTGGAGGCTTCATAAAACACAGCTTCAATGAACCATGGAATTGTTAGAGTACAGCATCATTTTACAAATAAGGGCACTAAACACAAAAGACAGGTTAACTGGACCAGAGTTGCACAAATAGTTCATGGAAGAGCCACAACTAATTCTTATGTTTTCTGACCTTCAACCTACTTAATAAATATTTTGACACACATTATTTCCAAATTTGAACAAAAATTCTTTGTTCAAATGACTTAATATGATAACTCCGGTCAATACATTCCTATTTGATGGAAAGTGCTTCTAGGCAGTCAAGATACACAAAATTGAAATTTTCCTAGATACTACACGCATATTTCAGTAAAGCAATTTAAAAATCAGTAACAGAAGGCCTGTGATAAACTTTTTAAACATTTTTTTTTGATAATTTTACATTTGACTCATCTTTTATAAAACCCAAATGTGTGGGCATAAGTTAGTGCTGAGAGGAAAACTTTCACAATTCTATGAACTCAAGGGGACCGTAAGGCATTCAGAAAATAAGTTAATATTCTGAAGTGCATTAATTAATACTTTTGACTACCCTGACCAGTTAAAGATCCCTGGGGACATATACCCTAATTTTGAATCCAATTAAAATGATATCCATTACTAAATTAACCCATGTACACTCAAATCTTGATATAAAATGACATAGTCTCAAGACACCGATTAATTAATCAAACATGCAAAAATATGTCAAGAAAATTATTAATCCACCTATTCTGATGTTATATCTCAAAGGTCTTTAAGCTCCTTAAATGTACATTAGAAGTATTATATACTATATCCATTCTTCTTTACTTCATTTAAAAGATAACACTAAAAAATATTTCACCATATGCTTGTTTAAATGCAGTGAAAAAATGTTCTTTTCAAAGCATATGGTGATATTATTAGGTGTCTCTGAATATAGAAAGGTTGAAAAGAGGACTCTCTGAACTAAATTGAAATGATTTTCTGTCGTAGTGTTCATACATCAGTTATCTTCTCTGGTTATCATTGTTTTAATAAAGAAAAATCTAAGCACTTGAAGATTAGAGACATCTGCTGTCACCTACTACAGCTATTGTGGGTAGAATTCCAGGACTGCTTTTTCTTCCCTTTCACTGTGTAAGCCTGGGTGACTCATGTTCCCAGCCTCTTGCACTGAGGGGTGTTGGTATCACTTTATCATCGTTGATGTTTGTATAATGTTCCGTAGCAGGGAGTCTGCTTTTATCTATGACTTAGCTACCTTGCTTCGTGCCACGCTGTGGGATTATCTTCTACTAATGGGGAGAGGCCTTGAGTTTCTTTTTCTTCATTGAAAGTGTTTGTTTACAAATGTTTCTGTTTCTATATACTCAATCTTTGAAGAAAAGAAACAAGATTAAAAATAGATTTTATATGGTATGATAATAAAGACATTGTTTGTCTGTTACGAGAAATACAAATTTAAAAATTAATGTATTGAAATCTGGGAAAAAAAACATCTTGGGTTCAGATGGGTTTGGTCATGTCGTATATTCTTTTTCTTCATTTTTGCAACTCATGAGAATGTTGTAAACATTTACCAATGTATTAAGGACAGTAGGACTTGTCATACTTTAAACATGTTAGTGAATATATTTGAATAATAAACTTTTCATTTTAGGATATCAGTGCCTTATATTTCATTGGTAACAAGAATCAGGATTTTTTTTTTTAATTTTAATTTTTTCTTTAAAGTGCTTGACTGGAAGGAATATGTGTTTATCTTAGACATTTGTTGTTTTCAGCCAAATTCATTGCTATCTGATATGGGAAGTTTCACTTATTTGAAGCCCTGTTTTTATATCATTTAAAGTGAGTATTCTTGGTTTAGGTTAACAAGTATAACTGTTAGCAAACAAATGTGGATTGTACAGCATTATACACAGAAGACAGATACTACTGAGAGTGATGACTCATGATCATTCAATGGATTGTTTGCCTTGCTTCCTTTGTGACTTTTTTTCTGTTGGTGAACATTGAAGAGATGAATAATTTTTTCTAGCTTTCCTAACACAGTTACTTTCTAATCAACTTGTTTTTGTTTTCACCTTTTTACAGGAAAATAGTGCCTCCTGAGGCAAAGTGCTACAATGAGCCAGATTCTATTGCCTAGTGCAATAGTTTGCAAACTTTAGTGTACATCAGCATCACCCGGAGGCTTGTTAGTAATAAACTACAGATTGCTGGGCCTTGTCCCTAGAGGTTTTGATTCAGTAGGTCAGGAGTGGGGCTGGATAATTTGCATATCAAATGAGTTTCCAGGTGATGATGATGTTACTGGCCTGGAATCCACATTTTGAGAACCTCTCTTACAGCATAGCTCTGAGTGCCTGTCTTGTGGACAATAATCAGTTGTCTCTGTGTCCCAGGGGAGGCAGTGAAACATTATACTGCTTATTGAGAAAGGCCCTAAGCAGCTCCCAGTCACCTAAAGTTCTTTCTTTTATTGCTACAGGGCTTGGCCACTAAACCACTGCAATTAAAAGGCCTCGTGGGCCGGGAGCGGTGGCTCACGCCTGTAATCCTAGCTCTCTGGGAGGCCGAGGTGGGCGGATCATTCTGAGCTCAGGAGTTCGAGACCAGCCTGAGCAAGAGTGAGACCCCACCTCTACCAAAAATAGAAAGAAATTAATTG
>CAUYSK010094644.1:0-17743 GCA_963575035.1 Avahi laniger
GCATCTACAAAGATGATCATGACAATATTGTTTGTCATGGCAACAGCTGAACAAATTGTGGGAGACTTGTCCTGTGGAGTACTACACAGCACTGAAAAGGAATCGGCCAGATCTACTATAACAACATGAAATGATCTCAAAGATATACTATTGAGTAAAAATGATTGTTTCAGAAAGATACAATATCATTTATCTTCAAAACATACACACATATATACGTACATACCCAAATACTATGTTGTTTCTCTAAATACATATGTATGCATGTAGAATATGGAAAAGGTCTGGAAGGATAAAAATACATCTGGCCTATACACACACACACACACACACACACACACACACACAAATTTTATGTGTGTATATATGTATATAAATATATATCTGTATAAGAAAGAGCACTAACTTTTAGGGATACAAGAAACTCAAAAGGATTATGGCAAGTGAAAGAAGCCAAACATAAAAAAACTCCATAATACATAATTCCATCTATTTGAAATTTTAGAAAAGATAAAACTCTAGTGACAGAAAGCAGAACAGTAGTTTCCAGAGACTATGGCATTGAGTAGGTGAATTCACTGCACAGGGGCACAAAGGAGCTTTTTGGGGGTGATGGAAATGTCCTATACTACGATCAAGACAGTAACTACACAGGTATATACGTTTGTCAGAACTTGCAAATTATACACTTAAAACTGGTGAATTTTATTGTATGTAAATTATATCTCAATAATGTTAAATAAAGCATATAATAAAGACTATTAGGGGGCTATGAGGTCTGTTATTGGGGGGTTAATTTTTAAAAGAGATAATGTGCTATTCGTTTTTTATTGTGGTATTATTTATATTATCTTAAATTCTTCTGTTCTTTACATAGCAAATTACCACATTACCACATTACCATTATCATTTTTTATTCTTAGGAAAAAACGTGCTTTATACATGGGTTAGTTACCTGGGCTGTTTCTAACTAGAAATCAAGAAAGTTTGAGGGGAAAATATTTGTCCCACCTAATTTTAGGAGAAAAGGAAGAAAGCTGGACAGAGTGGCCTAAGAGCTGGGTTCAAAAGACAGAAAAATCAGTATATCAAAGGGATATCTTCACCCCCATGCTCATTGTGGCACTATTCACAATAGCCAAGATATGGAATCAACCCAAATGTCCATCAATGCATGAATGGATAAAAGAAATGTGGTATATACACACAATGGAATATTACTCAGCCATAAAAAAGAATGGAATCCTGTTATTAACAGCAACCATGCACAGAAGTGGGGGTCACTATGTCGAGTGAAATAAGCCAAGCACAGAAAGACTAACAATGCATGTCCTCGCTCATATATTAGAGGTTTGAAAGTTGATTTTATGGAGGTAGGAAGTAGAATGACGCTTACCACCAGCTGGGAAGTGGGAGAGAGATAAAGAGAGGTAGATTGTATGTACAAACATACAGTTAGATTAAAGGAATAAGTTCTGGGGTTTAATAGCACAGGAGGGTGACTATAATTAACACTATATAATATATTTCAAAATAAATAACTAGAAGAGAGGATTCGAAACGTTCCCAACACAAAGAAACGCTAAATGTTCAAAGTGATGACTCTCCTAAGTACCCTGATGTAATCACTACACATTGTCTGCATGTGTTAAATTATCACATGTACCCCATAAATTTGTACAAATATTATGTATCCAAATAAATAAATACAAATAATT
Source organism: Avahi laniger (assembly GCA_963575035.1). Lineage (NCBI taxonomy): Eukaryota > Metazoa > Chordata > Mammalia > Primates > Indriidae > Avahi > Avahi laniger. The sequence continues at coordinate 1,719 of CAUYSK010094644.1, forward strand.
GGTCATTTTCCATTCACTCTCAGCCACTAACTCTCAGCCACTCCCGTCCAAGGGCCTCTGCCGTGTCATCTGAGTGCCAGACGGTCGGATGCCGGCTAAACTCCTGGGCCTCTTCCCGTCAGCAGCCGAGTGTTCGACTCCCTTAAAACCCAATGCACTAGGAAAAAAGATCGAAAATGAGCCCAAAAGGAAAAATAAAGTTAGAAATGACTCCATCCATTTATATACAAAGATTAGATTGTGGGTCTCCAAATTCCACATGCCCTGTTGCTGCTCAGTTTTCCTCGTTCCCTTCAGCAAGAGAGTTTCTGCTCTCCTGGGAAGCCCGTCAGGCTGAAAACACAGGGGGCCAGGACTGAAGGAATGACCTCAACTTCAGCCAAAGGAATTCACAGGGCTCTGTTGAAAAATTTGTGCTAGAAACTCAACTACAAGAGTATGTATAGTTCTTTCACGTCTCTTTAGTTCTCTAACGACCTGTTAAAATGTTTAATTATATATGATATACACATAAAGAAATAAAAAGTGGAGTGGTTTTTAACTACAGCAGTATTAGTTGGGTTTCCCCAAAGAAAGCAAATCAATAGGATGTATGCATGTGCATATATATACACACATACATACACATATATGCACACGTATACATAGAAAGAGATTTATCTTAAGGAATGGAGTCATGCAATTATGGATGCTAACAAGTCCCAACGTCTGCATTTGGCAACCTGGAGACCCGGGAGAGCCAATGGTATAGTTTCAGTCCAAGGTGGGCAGGCTTGAGACCCAAGAAGAATGGATGTTTCAGTTTGAGACAGACAGCAGAAAAAAACACAGCATCTCAGCTCAAAGGTATCAAACAAGAGGAGTTCCCCCTTAAGAAAGAGTCAGCCTTTTTGTTTTACTCAGGCCTTCAACTGATCAGACGAGGCCCACCCACATCAGGGAGGGCCACCTGCTTACTTGCTCTCCCAATCCAGACATTAGTCTCATCTAGAAACACCATCACTGGCACACCAGGAATAACATTGGACTAAATATCCAGGCACCTCACGGCCCAGTCAAACTGACACTGAAACCAGGCATCACAACAGGGAGGGCTTAAATTCTATTCATTATAAGGTTCCAAGAAACTGCACGAAACCAACACCTTCCCAAATAATTAAAAGACTCCATAGTAACTAACTGAGTTCTTAAAGGAATTAGAACCACTTGTAAGCAGCATTTAGCTAGAGATTTCTTCTCTTGAGAAATTCACCTTCTTAAGAATACAAGAAACACAATTAAAGGTAAGGTTGGGCAATAATCCATTGACTTTAGCATCTTCCACGAATTAATAGTTAATCCCAAATTTGGTTGGAGACAAGGCAGATCTATTGGTACTGAATGAGTTGATAAATTCATGGTTCTTAATTTGCAAACTAATTGTGAGGCCTTCCGGTGCATTTGTTCTGTCTCTGAGTCCATGCTAAAGACCATACCAGAAGTTCTTGCCCTTTGAGTCATCTTTTCCCGAGCGAAGAGATCACTGGGCTCTCTCGCATTGAACCCTAGGCCTTCCACCTCGGTGATGGCTGGCCAAGCTTAGGGCATCGTCTGGGCTAACGTGAACAACCATCCTGGTTTTCTCAAGACTATCTAGATTTTAGCACTGCAAGTTCCACATCCCAGGAAACTCCACAGTTTGGGTAAACTAGGATGTTTGCCTGCCATGGTTCTGTCTCTCTACTTTATGCCCTTCTCCCCCTCCAGGTTGTCTTCTTTCAAGTGACCAGTCCATTGGGAATGGCCAGCACACAGCACAGAGCCTGGCTCACAGGAAGTACTAAGTAATTATTTGTCGAAATACTGAATGAATAAGAAAGGTAACATAACAATAGCTACCATATATTGAGACCTTTCTGTGTGCATGTTTCAAGAATTATAAAAGTATTAATTCATCTAATCCTCTCAACAGCTTCATGAGATATAAAACATTATTTTCAAATTTTATAACTGAGATGACAGCAGCAAAGAGAATGCTTGAAAAAAAAAAAGGAAATAGAGCAAATTCTACTAATCAGTCCATCTGGGATGAGACCCTGTGAAGTTGGCCTTTCTAACATTGGACTTTAGCCAACTGAGATAATAAGACCTCTACCCTTCTAGAACATATCGCCTCCTTTAACAAACTGAAATGCAAGAAAAATATTCATTTTTACTGAGCAAGCTGTTGCCCACCATAATTGCAGACTGGAATTTTCTGGTGAAAATAATAATGAACACTGATCCGGAAAGTCAGCTGAAAAGCGGGAAACGTGGTCTGGTAACATTGCAAATTCGCACATGGGAACACCTGAGCTCTGGGCCCTAGAGGGTACTGTGACCAAGGAGGTGAGTCTACCTGGAAGACCATCCCCCAGAGGAAGCTGGATAAGTCAGCTCTCTGCTGGGAAGTGGGCATGGGACTGGCAGTGACCACAGGATGCATTCTGGTCCTGGGGAGAGCTCTAGCCCCGAAGGGTGGGCGCACCTTCCCTCCACCACTGGGGTAATAAGGATCATTCTCCACCTAAGAGAAAGTAATCTGGTCAGTTCAGCTAACCTGATTTAGATAAGGTTTGTTCTCAGAGAAGCACATGACATCAGGGGAAGTGCAAGAAATAACAGAAAGAGAAACCAAGTTGGAGAGCTCCTCAGAGGATGTGGCCGAGGAAAACAAAACACAGAGAACAGATAGATTAGAAGAATCACTAAGGAAATCTGACAGTTAATTCAAGACTGAGGTTAAATGTAAAATATGGCCAGAAGGACCTTGTAATAGCAAGATGATGCCTCTCGTCTACCATAATATTTTCCAAGCTTTGTAACCTGGGCCGATAGCCACATATTCTTAAAACCATGATGTACGTTACATCCTTCCACCAGAAATTGATATGTCAAACAATTTCTCCTTGAGGAGCTATTAGGTCATTAGGTTTCTCATTATAGTAATTAGTGTAAAACTGAGAAAATCATCAAGATAATTCAGGGATTTCTTTAAGTGCTTTTGGCTACTAGCTAGACATAGCAAACAAAAATGGTTTTAGATAGAAATTTCTGAGTATTTGCCTTATTTCTTAACTGTTATTCGACATAACATATACCCACAAGACAAAGGTAACTGGAAAGTAAGATTCATACCATGAGATCTGGGGTCTTTTTCTCTCTTCCTCCCATAAATTTTAAACATTAAAAATAACATTTTATTATTAATGATTTTTAAATTTTGTCTAGCTGTAAAGTAATAAGAATTCTCAATTTTTTGTGTCATACCCTGATAAGATGTCAATTACCTAAAGAGTTATCTCGAAATTCTCGAAACTATATTAATTTTGAAAAATATCTTTATTTTAGCTATTCTTCTTCAGTCTATTTGGCACTTTCGTGGAGGGAGTTCATGGTTTTGGCAGGGAGTGTCCAAGAATCCAGTGGACGCTTTCAGAGAGAGATCACTCTAGATTAGTAATCCTAATATCAAGGATCTATTATAGCTGACTTACAGAATTAAATTAATTGAAAGCAAGGTCTATGACATGTTATTATTCCCACAGCAAGCTTAGCACTCATTTCATTGATCCCGTCAACAAATACTTATTGAGTGTCTTCCACATGTAACACCTCTGCTTGGCTCTTCAGTGTGGGGAGGGGGGAAAGGGGGAGGCAGAAGATAAAATTAAATAAGACTCAGAGCCTGATCCTTAAAAGTTCACACCCCTAGTAAGGGACATAAATTCAACATATAATACAATTCCAGAAAAAAAATCAGGAAGAGAGAGATGGCTGTGGCATTTATGGAAAGGAAAGATAGCCTTCGGTAAAGCTGGGGGTGAAAGTCAAATCTGGCATTTCTTAGAAGATATAGATTTGAACCAAGCCTTAAAATGTAGGTGGAATGTTGATAAGCAGAGTTAGAAAGAGAAGAGAATTAATTTCTTCAGTAAAACCCAACATGAGCAAATGCTTCTAACAGGAAAAACAGGGTCGTGTCCACATTACATAAAGTTCCAACTCAAAATTTCTTATTAACTCTCCACCACTTTGAAAACCACAGTTCTCTTACCACACCCAAAAATGTTATCTTGTGCACTAGTTGTGAGACTATCCACTTATTGATTCCATCTGGGTGTCTAAAATGAAATCAGAAGGCTCTAGACAGACCCCAGTCAGTTCTCTCCTGATTAGTTTTCCCCTGGGCTTTTCTTCCCAAAATAAAGCTAAGTGCATTTAAGTTTCTAGGATCTTCTTCATATCCTTTGAAAATGCAGAATAAATATTATGTTGGCTCCTTTCTGCAGTCAATTAATGTATCTTTCTTGCCAATGTCATAAATATAACTTTTTTCAGCTGATGCTTCTCTTATTGCATACATATGCTATTGATAATTACTTGTTTTTGAATTCTTAACCATTTGTGCATGGAAATACATCTGAGGTTTAACTGTTAAGACTATTACATTACTAAATGTCTTATTTTATAAGTGAATAGATCATCACAAACCCTGTTCCGTGCACTAAAATCGTACTCACCGAAGGAATCCATTTACCATACTGAAATCCTAAAACAATCAGGCGTTTCTGTAAGAAAGTTAATACAACAGCCTCTGTGTCTTCTCTGTAATCAATTTCCTGCAGCTTCTGTATGATGTCAGCTTAGGAAATTCTCTGGTTTTATTCTCTATGCTTGGATAAAACAATGATAATTCAATTAAAGATGCTCAGTCTTGAAAACAAGTTGGAGGGAGGTCTTGTTTGGGTCTAGAGTCTTCTATGGAATTATAGCAGGCAATGGGAGTAGAGAGGGTCAGAACGGGCAATGGCATGAATCACTGCACACACATAAGCTTTCCCATGTTAAACATGTATGCTTGTCTTTGCCTCTTTGTGTTGCAACAAAGAGGTGGACTGTTGTCTTGGTACATAGCTCAATCATGAATTTTCTGTTAGACTTCCTCCCCAAGGAAAGTAGAAAATACAGTTGGTTTTTTAAGTGTGAATGTTGATTTTTCAAAAAGAGCACTTGAGATTTAGAGCTTAATGGTCGTTTTCTATAAATTGTGGGTACTGTCTGAGCACATCTCCTCAGCTTCCTCTGCTGAGGTCAACCCATAGAGCCCTTGACTGGACGGTGGGGTGGTTTGGGTCTCCATCTGCCATCACCCCGGAGTGACTGTTCCAATTGTCATGCACACCTGCTTGTTTCATGAAATGTGTTACAATTATAGCTGAAACAAATTGTCCATCATAAACATAACAATAATGATAACATTAATATATAGTAATAATTAGTTTCTAACCCATTCCAGGATCCTGACCCCTCACACCTTTAGTTAGCCAATGAGCTAATGTCTTAAACCTAAACCATGTCAGGATATTTTCAGATTTCTGTTGCCTTGCAGGCTGTAATTGGAAGACTTTCTGCCTGTTTATCTGGCCTCATCTTTGTAACAATAGTACTCAGATTTATGAATAAGGATAGGCCAAAGGACGAAGCCACAGGAAATAAACTCAAACTTCTTTAATTTAGATTTATTAGGAGGTCTGAATGAGCTTTCTTGAAGTCTGAATTATAAAATCTTGAAGAGATTATTAAGTACTAATTATATTATTTTTAGCTATAATAAATTGTTGCCCAGTAAGGATCCTCTGACAATAAATACACATTTGTATTACTCATAATTTTCCCATTAGTCGTTTAAATGTAAGGCTGCTCCTAGATGACAGTTACATCATTACTCTTAAATAGGCTCAAACCTGTGGTCAAACCAGTTGCCCATGTTCATTCACTTACTAAACACCTTTTACATTGATCAGGCAAAGCTGCCGACCAACCTAACCCCTACGTTACTGACATTGATTTAATGACAGTAATGTGTCTGTTTCAATAGCACATTCGGTTTGGCTCAGAAAGATGTTTCAGCGAAGTTCTTAACTGCACGTGCTTGCTTGCCTTACCCTTAAAAATAACATCAAAGTTATTTTGACCCAGCATTGTCCAACAGAGATAGATTGCTAGCCCTGTATGTATTTTTAATAACTTTCTGGTGATTAGAGACGGCGAGTATTTTTTTATATGTTTATTGGTCATTAGTCCATCTTCTTTTGAAAAGTTTCTATTCATGTCTTCTGCCCACTTTTTAATGGGGTGGTTTGAATTTTTTTCTTGCTGATTTGTTTGAGTTATTTATAGATTTTAGTTATCAGCCCTTTATTGGATATAGAGCATGCAAATATTTTCTTCCATTCTGCAGGTTGTCTATTCTCTCTAATGATAGTTTCCTTGGCTGTGCAGAAGCGTTTTAATTTGATCAGGTCCCATTTATTTATTTTTGTTATTGCTGTGATTGCCTTTGGGGTCTTCTTCATAAATTCTTTGCCTAGGTCAATGTATTAACCTAGATGGAACTAGAGACCATTTTTCTAAGTGAAGTATCACAGGAATAGAAAAACAAACACCACATGTACTCACCATTAAACTGGAACTAATCGATCAACACTTATGTGCACAGAGGGAACTAACATTCACTGGAAACCCCGCAGATGGGGGGGCGGAGGGGATGGGTAAATTCACACCTAATGGGTACATTGCACACTAACTGGGGGATGGGCACACTTATAACTTTGACTCAAACGGCACGAAAGCTATTTATGTAACCAAAATGTTTGTACTCCCATAATATTCTGAAATTAAAAAAATAAAAAATAAAATAAATAAAATATCACATAAAAATTTCTAATATCCACATTGGAAAAAGGTAAAATTGATTTTAATATGTTTTATCTAACCCAACATATCCAAAATATTATCATTTCAACATATAATCAATATAAACATCACTAAGATATTTATGTGCTTTTTACTGTACTAAGACTTCAAAACACAGTTTGCATCTGCTGCCTACAGCACATCTTAGCTTGGACTAGCCACGTACCAGCTGCTCAGGAGTCACTGGTGGCTGGTGGCTACTGAATGGAATGGCACAGTTTGCAATAATTACAGTACTTTCACAGATTTTCCTTGAAACTACTTACTACATATTTCTAGTTTTGAACTTAAACCCTTAGAATTACTGCCCGAAGTAACAAAACAAAAAAGGAAAATAAGAAGGGAAGAAAGAAAATGACTTTGGCCCCAATTTCTTACCACGGCTTACAAGGAGCTTCGCGCCTGGCACCTACCCCTCTGCAGCTCGTGGCACCTCCACCGCCTGCCCCCCACCTCCACCTTCCCTTGAACTTGACACTCTGGCCAAACAGAAATTCTTCAAGTTCTCCGAATGCCCTGTTCTCCTGCCTCAGTCTTCACCCTTGCTCTTTCCTCTGCTTGAACGGCTCTTTCTACCCTCTCTGCCTTCTTGCTAATTCCTCCTCACCCTTCCAATCTCAGCCTAGACACTCTCCCAAAACTGCCTGGACTTTGTGTACCACTGAATCCACCCCATGGCCTTGGACTTCCCTTTCCGCATGGCATTTATACACTTGAGGGTTGAGTGCATTTATGGGTTTTTAAACTGTCCGTCTTCCTTTCTAGACTTGAAGCTGCACAGCTGCAAGAACCCTACCTTTTGTTTGTAAATCATTGCTTTCAGTTTTTAGTGCATTCCTTGACCCACTCAAAGTGCTTACTAAATTGTGTTCAATGAATAAGGAATGAACTGATGGTGGAGATACACCCAAACATCAGACCTCAAGACAACCATCTCCTTTCCTGCCCCCAACCTCTGATTAGGGGTTAAAAAGTCGGTTACTGTGTCACACTAGACATGATCTGGGAATCCTGACATCCCCTAATATGCACTGGTTACCTGAACTGCTTGATTTAAACTGCATCTTGCTGTTTAATGACCCTGTTTGATTTTGCAGGCTCCTAGTCCTATACTGGCTAAGCAATTAATTCATTCTGGAGAAAGACAAGAGGACATTTGAACTTAATGGATTATTAAACTCCCCGGGATTCTTTAGAAGGAAAGAGTTTGTATCTGTTTAACTCACTTTGCTTCCTGGGGATATTTTAAATGTAATGCAATGAAAAGTAACACATCAAACTTGAGTTTTACTTTTTTGTGGTTGAAGGCCCCCACTTTCTAGTCCTGTACCTGTCTCAGGCCCAGTGTGACTCTTCACATTCTCCACTGTGTTAATCAAATCACTAAGTTTGTTATTCCCCCAAAACATCCTAAGCTTTTTATGCCTTTGTTCCTCATATTTCCTCCTCCTGGAAGGATCTTCCTCACCATCACCTGTGAAATCCTTCAGCCTAGTTCAATACCAGCCAATGACAATGTCTACTAAGAAATGTTTCTCTAATTTCCCCAGTTAAAAGCTCCTCTTTCCTCTTCCCTGTTGTACCTTCTGCCATTATAGAGGCTGAAATGCCATTCTGATTTGTGTTATGTAAGTGACTCGCTTTGTTTATTTCCCATCTGGACTATAACTCCTTGGCAGTGGGACCATGATGTTTGCATTGTTCCGTATCCTCATACCACCTAGCACAGTGTCTTTCCCACAATAGTTCAACAAATATTTGCTGTAGAAAAAGATACGTCAACGTTTCTCTGAAGTCCAGAAAATGGAAATATATATTGTTACAAAAGTCTTCAACAAGATTTTTCCAACAGTAACCAGAGGCTAATCCTAAACCTAAACCTTAGGACAATACAGCTTAAAGAGTATCTGACCATAATCCCAGTATACACAAACAGTTATGTTTTCCAGAAGATGAATCTTTTTTTCCATTCTTAACTGTGCTAATGTGCTCCGTACTAAAGACTTGGTTGTTTAAACTCTGCGTCTGAGTAGCTGCATGCTCTTGGATCAGATACAAAACCCCTTTGGAACTTAGTTTCCTTTTTTGTCAAACTTAAACAATGGAACTAACTGACTTCTACTGTCTCTTTCAGATTAAAAAATTCAATGATTTTTTTTTTAGAGCACTCATTTTTGCCAAGGTTAAAATAGGAGGGGTGGATGTAATTCGATATTTCAGTATAAATGCAATACCCAGAGAGGATAAAGAATGACAAGCATCCAAATTCACCACTGACTTCAGGCATTCACAGAAGCAAGCAGCAATCTCAGGCATGAAATGTAGGCATAAACCTTGTTTCTCTACGGTATATAGCTGGGCAAAGTTTTCATTTTAAAATATATGAGTATGATATCAAGAATTTGAAGGAAGAGATTCTGGCTTTGTTGTCAATTGGTTTATCTTAATGCTACTCCTTTCAAGAGATGGTTTCCCAATGTATTAGGAAAATTCTTCCTTAACAATCTCTCCATCATGGGGTGGAGAGATTGGGGTTGTCAAAAGGTTAGAACCAAATTTCGTTTAGGATTTATTTTGACAGTTGTTTGGGGATGCAGGGTGGATAGGGGTAAAGAAGAAGCGCTGTGTGGTCGCCGTTGGTTTTTTTTAAAAAGAAACCTAATCTGAATGTCCCTTGTTTGTGATTCAATGTTATTTAATATTCACTATACGCCTTCTGCAAACAATATGCAAGACAGGACCCTTGCTCTTTTGGAACTCAGAGAGAATTCAGGGAGGAAACAAGGAGATAGAATCTACATTATGTAAATAAAATGATCTCTAATGAAAACATTTTCCTTGAGGCGTGAACAAGTGTACTAACTACCAATTTTGTGATGCAGCAATCAATTGCTCTCCAGCCCTAAAATCTACCAGTGTGACAGCCTTATAAAGACTTCTGGATTTGGGATTTAAGAATAACTGTCCTTTGCTATATCCCGTGGTACTGATCGCAAACTGTGTCTCATCTCCCTTCTCAGGGAGCCCTAGATCAGCAGTGTGGGAGTCTAGACAGAAACCAGGCCCTTCTCATTTTGCCCATTGACTTCACAATTGTTGTTGTTGTTTTTTTTTTTTTAATCAGAAGGGATAACAAGAGCCTTCTTTCCTTCTCTCTCAACACATTCCCTGTTGGTCAATATTACTTATGTGTGGACCTTGTCAAAGCCTTTGGGAATTATCATTATTATCCGTCATGATGTTAATGGGCTGTCATTGTTGGCTGAAGTTGACTTATTCTAGATGCTTTGTTTACTCAGCTAACAAAAAGGCAGCTTGGAATTAAAAAAGGAAACGTGCCAAGCAATTAATCTATAACTTGGTTGGAATGCTTTGGGGATTTTCTAACATTTCTTTTATTGAATTTTTGTTTAAGTGCAGTATCCTTTTTTCCTCTGAAATTTCATTCTGGAGTTTTTTATTACATGCCATTTCTGCAGGAGGCACATTGAGCCACTGGGACCTTCTGGGTAAATATCACGTGTTTTAAAATATTTATCAATAATGAGGCTGCTTGCTCACACATTCCCTGAAAATGCCAGGCTGTGAAGCCAATTCGTTGCACAGGTTTTAAAAAGATATCAAAATACTCATGCCATAAACATTTTTGTTACAAGGCACTTTTCTTTTGAACAGCATGCCAAAACAACCACCACCAAAATATTAATATTAATAATAATAATATCCTAGGAGAGGATGAAATATAGCTAAATCTATAGACTACAAATATAGAAATTCTTTAAATGTTAGCAATCTAACAGACAGCATGGAAATCTCTCTACAGAGAGAGAGTAGAAGTCATCTATTAAGCATATACCTAGTTACACTTCAAAATTTTCTTAAGAGAATATCAGTTCTATCCTTTGGCTTGGCTGATTGATTGCCAAAACATATGAATCTGTCCTTAACCAGCTGCACACACACAAAAAAAATCTCACTGCATGATTTTTCCAGAGAATATTACTTTGAACTCTTTGCTGTCTAAAAAGTTCTATCGAAAGCTTGGTTGTGAAAAATAATATTCATAGCAGATTTCCTGAAGAGTAAATTTGCCCTTAGTTCCAACCAAACAATCAGAAAATTGTATACTTGGGTTACATTGATTTGCATCCTAAAATAGCTTTTATTAAATTTTGCTTCGGCATTGTGCCAAAGTTTGCTTTGAAGGTACAGACAAAATTGTCAAAGAAACAATGAAACAATGAGACAATAGAACAACACTCATGTCTGCATTTAGTGCACATTGTGAGGTTGGTGTTGGAGACGTTGTCTTACCAGGTCATTCGGGGTCATCTTTCAGGTCTCAGAAACGCTGTGCTTCTCATCAACTGTTTGTTGTTGTTGTTGTTTTTGTTGTTGCTACTGTGTGTCTTTGAGGATATTGTTTTGTTTTAACCTTAGGAACACTTTGTCGCTTTAAAATGGTCATCTTCCCTCTTCTAACTGATCATTTTCCTTCTTCCACTCTGAATGTGAGGATTTCAGAGCCCAAAAGTGTGGCTCAGTTTTCACAAACATACATGTTGCACTAGAAACAAGTTGTGGATTTTGTACACTAACTCTCACCCTTGACTTATTATATTTTATCTTGTTTTTGCATTTTCCCTTTGCCCTGATATTCTCATTTATTTACATGTGTATCTTTATAATCCATCTTATTTGTGTTTTTCTCAGCCATCTTAAATCAATTTCAGGGACAAGATGAACTATAAATCAATCCATAGCATTGATCTTATGGTAGGTTAGAACCAGACGTGCTATATGCCCAATGATTCAGTAAAAATTAGAATAGAGAAGGAAATAAATGTGCAAGCATTAGAATATAAGGAAATGGGGTGGGCCTTGGGGACATCCATCATCCTTCCCTGGGTCTGAAGTCTTAAATGGTGTAGAGCCTGAAGCTCTGGGCTCCTCCCACGTGGTGGGTGTCTCGGAGACCACTCAACTCCAAGTTCGTGTCCATGACAAACTGGGAAGGGAGAGTATTACAGGGAGGGAAGGGGGCATTAGGTTTGATTTACATGAAATCTAATCTTGCATAAGTCCTTTATACTGCACGTTTGCTTGTTCAGAAGTAAATCGAACAGAAGGCAACCTGCAGTCTGAGTCCTCGTTCTCTCTGCTCTCACTCAGCCCATGCAGCAGACGTTACCACTCAGCCACTCACCCTTCTAATACACGCTACGCCATTCTACTGCAGCGCCTGCCCCTCTGCCAGAGGGCTTTCTCTGAAACCACACTTGAGGCTGTTCAGAAGTGCTGTGCCCTGGGAACAGCCCTCAGCCAAGGATGAATGGAGATGTGGAGGACACATATTCCGGCTTCCTCAGCCCAAGGATGGATGGATCTGATACATTCTCTACACTGTCTCCCAGAGTTCCCCAGTGAGGTAGAGCCCAGCTGCCCACATCTTCACCTACCCACTGATGCATCTTACATGGGCGTTGATCTCCTTCCATTCCCTACCTCACTTCTTCACACTCATAGAGATGTTCCTGGCATCATCTCCTAATTCAGCTACATGCACTAAAATTCTTGTCTCGGGGCCTGCTTTGGAGAACCCTAACTAAGGTTAAATCTTCTTAGTCTAAAAGGGAAATGGCATCAGCCAAATATTAAGTGTTTTTCAGAACCTACTTGCCTTCATTCACTTAACAATTTTTTTTTTGAGTGCCTACTAAATGCCAAACATCATATGAGGAATTGGACCCTGCTTATAAACAAGAAGAACTTGGTCCCTGCATTCTTATTTCAGAGAAGATGAAGTTGCTGAACTCCAGCACATTGAATCTCTCACTCACAGCCTAGATTTACTTGAGAAGCTGCCATATATGGTGTTGGCCCAGCAAATGTCTTATTTGTTTCAACACAAAACAACCCATTTTTATTTGTTCCCAAATCTACAGAAAAATAGGAATTTAAAGACAATGGACTTTACCACTGCCTTTTACTGTTCAAGCATCTCTTTATCTCCCTCCTTCTGCCTGCCCATAATATCTTCATTCCCCTAGAGAATGTCCAATAGTTTCCTTGACCTTCCTTAGCAGACGCAGACTTAGCCCAATATTTAAAGTCTTCCACACAGAGTCCCCTCTGCTGTACCAGTCTCGTTACTTATTATTTTCTTACATAAATTCTTTATTTCACTTGTGCTAATTCATCTGGCAGCCCTTATACGTGACTTGCTAAATCTCATTCCTAAATTTTCTTTCATCCTGTAAGACCCAGCTCAAAATTTCCACCATAAAGAGTTTAGTCTGAATTACCCATCTGCACTGTCCTAGTCTGTTTGTGCTGCTATAACAAAATGCCACAGGCTGTGTAATCTATAAACAATAAAGATTTATTTCTGACGGTACTGGAGTCTGGAAAGTCCAAGACTGAGGTTCTGGCAGGACTGGTGTCTGGTGAGGGCTGCTTCCTGCTTCCAAGATGTCACCTTGTTGCTGCATCCTCCAGAAGAGAGGAATGCTCTGTCCTCATGTGGTGAAAGGTGGAAGGACAAAAGAGAGAGTTCCCTTCAACCTCAAAACCTTTTGTAAGGGTGCTGATCCCATTCATAAGGGCAGAGTCCTTGTGACCTAATCCCCTCCCAAAGGTTGCACCTGTCTCATTGGAGATTAAATTTTAACATGAATTTTGGAGGGGACAGATTAAAGACTTGGTTTGCTATTACTTTATTCTGGTTTAAATGAACTAATTTCCAAACTCTCCTACGTATCTACATTTTTAAATTCCCAACTAATTTATAATTTCTCTAATAATTGGAACAATGCTTTATTAACTTTTATTCTGTGAAGGAGAAAAATGCAGTGCAAATAATATAGACCTGAACTGTCCAATTTGGCAGCCATGAGCCGCAGGTGGCTATTGAATACTAGAAATGTCCAAATTGAGATATGCTGCTAGTATAAAATGCATACCAGAGTTTAAAGACTTAGTAAATACAAAGGAATGTAAAATATCTTATTAATGACTTTTTTATTGATTAAATGTGTAAGTGATAATATATTAGGCATATTAGTTTAAATCAAATATATTACTTATGTTAATTTTACTTGTTTCTTTTTACTTTCTTTTAATGGGCTACTTGAAAAGTTTTCAGTTGCATTCTATTTCTGTTGGGCAGTGCTGATATAGACATCTTATAAGGATAGACCTGGGTTTAAACTCTGGCTCTCCCTAAATAGGGATAAGAAGGCCCAGAGCCTGGTGCATGGTTAATGTTTAGGAGATACTTTTGGAATCATGCATGAATGAATGCAAGAATGAATGAAGCATGTTGATGTGAGTACCAAATGAGATGTATAGAAAAAGAATCAGAATAATGCCTAGCACATAGTCAGTGTTTGTAGACTATTAGTTCCTACTCCCTCTTACGTTCCAAAACCATGCTACTAGTAAGTTATCTTACTTCTGTTTTTTTCTATAACTCACAGAAACATGCTAAGCAATGAAGAATATTGGCCACATAGGAAAGAATGTTTCTGACCACTTGGATGCCAACAATCCACAAGCAGCAAGAACCCCACAAGAGCACATCTACACACTGCTGGGTTTCAAACCTATTCAATAGGTGAGGAGACTTTTCTCACTGTAGCAGGCACCAGACCAAATTGAAAATGATCTGCTGTAGATGCCACATGCCCATGTGTATTGCTGGATGCAAGAGGAGTGTCAGGGATTTCGTGTGGCTGTGAGATCCACAGGAAGTTTTGTTGGCTGTGATGGCAGACTTGGCATCTTGAAGAAACACTCAGGTGAACCCCAAGCACAGAGAAGAACTGTAGTGCCCTGAGCAAAAATCATTTATTCTGACTTAGAGTCTCTGTAGGGGTAAAGAAAAAAAGTGATAAGCAGAATCTCCTTGTGAGGCTTCGGAGGCCTCCTAGCACTAAGAAGAACTCAGAAGGAGTCTTTAGGCCAATTGCTACAATTTTCTGATCTGTCTCTGGCTGACTGCCCTGGTAGTTTGAATTTGTATTATTAACACTCCCCAAGAGTCATTGTCATCTTAGAATGCAGAGAGAAGAAATCATACATGTGCATTCTAACAATACAATCATGGAAGCAATTTATTTTGAACATTACTTTGGAGAGAGGCCTTTATACAACCGGAGATTTAATAAATACATGGATATGAGACGGCATTTTTCACTTAGGTTCATCAAACACAGAGAGATTTCCCATTATGGAGAGAGAGAGTTTGGAATCAGGCTGGAGTTTTCCTTGCAGAGATTAAAAAGACAGATGGTAAGGTGCTGTGCTCAGGGAAAAGGCCTTTATAATCAAGGAATTAGAATTTATTCCTCAATCTGCCATTTAGGTTCAGCCTCTATGCACAGGGTCAACTCATATGCTATCGAAAGATTCCATCATTTCAATTTCCTGTGCGCCATCAAGCCAACATTACAATTCTGTGAGTCTCAGGGAAGACACTCTTCAGGAAATTAAAATTTCTGTTTCAATGGTGTCTAATTCCACCGCATAGATATACACATATGGATATATACATGGTCAATAAATGGCACTTCCATCACAGGATGAGAGCTCCTATTGATTTAGCCCTTGAGCTTTACATACATTACTACATTTCACCATCTACATGTAAACATCTGGGTGTGTCATCCAGATGTTGGCTGGTCACTTGTCCAGTTGTGCTGTTCTGTTTTATTCCTAAGGCAATCTGAACACGAAACCAGCCCTTTCACTTGTTTCCACAAAACATCCAATCACATCAAATATGCTATAGTTTTAATTTTGTACTTATTTGAGAATCATGGGATCTAGGCAAGGAATCACAACTCATGATATTATCATTTATAAAATCAGGTAGGTCAACATGCCCCCTTCCTGCATTGCCAGCATGTTCCAAGGATTCCTTTGATATAATTAACAGGAGTAATATGAGATTCTCCGAAAATGTGGCTTATCATTTGAAGACCATCATTTCCATTAAAAAAAAAAAACGCACACATTAGTGAAGCAAAATCACAAAGAGAATCCCCATTTGGAAGTAAGTAGCATTTTATCAGTTCACTGAGTATCCACCATACAGGGGGAGAAATGGACCCTGGCCCTGGGAGTTCAAAATCAGGTTGGAGAGATATCAAATATATACACAAAATATTCAGGAGTTAAATAACAGTAAAGCAAGTTTGTCCCAAAATGAGACAGGTGGATATACTGAAAAATCGTTTAGCAGAGCT
>CAUYSK010094646.1:0-35904 GCA_963575035.1 Avahi laniger
CATGCCTGTAGTCCCAGCTACTCGGGAGGCTGAGGCAGGAGGATTGCTTGAGCCCAGGAGTCTGAGGTTGCTGTGAGCTAGGCTGACGCCATGGCACTCACTCTAGCCAGGGCAACAAAGTGAGACTCTGTCTCAAAAAAAACAAACAAACAAAAAAAAACTTCTAGATACAATTTAAGAGATCTATCTGGCAAAAAGTTGGAAAACAAGATTAATATACAAATAAATAAGTGAAAAAAAATCTGCAACTTAGCAAAGGAAGCATTCTCCTTAATATGTAAACAGTGTGTCCAAATCCAAAAGAAAAATGTACAATAGGACATGAAGGAAGAAAAATACAAATGCCCAATAAACATTTCTGAAACTTTATCCCAACTAGTAATCAAAGAAGTACAAATGAAAACTCATATTGGATTTTTACTTTTTGCCTTAAATTAACAAGAAGAGGGCTTTAAAAAAATTACTTAGTGACACCAAAGGTGTTATAAATTCCCACAGCCTTTCTGGTAGGTAAGCAATTTAACCACAGATTTCACAAGTTTTACAAGTGACCACACACTTTGACTGATTCTTTTTCTAAGGTATCCTGCGGAAATAATGCAAGAATTACAGTCTTTACTGAGCAATTTTTAAAATGATAAAAAAAAGGAAGCAACTTAAATGTAGGAGTTGTGTGATGAAATTATGATAAATCTATATGAAGAATATTATGCAACCATTAAAAATTAATTTGAAGACTATTTAAAAATTAATAAATATTCATGTTCCATTAGGTGAAAAAAAGAATACGTGGAGTGAACTCCTGATTTTGTAACATGTGTAGAAACAGAAAATGACATAACTATAACTGAGACAATAATAGTAGCTATTTGATTGGAGCAAGTCAATTTCATTTTAATATTATTTACACTTTATGTTTTCTACAATGTTCATGTATTGATTTTATAATATAAATTTTATATTTTAAATATGTAGACCTTTTGTCTTAGTAATTGTTCTGGAAATTAATGCATAGAAAATAATAGATATTTATTAAAATTATGTCATAAATATATTACAAATAATATTTATAAATATTATTACTAAATATTAATCAATATAAAAGAGAGCATTGTACATGTCCATTATATCATTAATTATAATAAAAGCAAAAACAGTGCCTTTGGCAGGAATGACAGCCTAAATAAAAGTCCAAGAAAGTGGTGGATTGGCTAAGTAAATCCGTGTATAACAAATAAAATGACATCCTTATGTGTAAAATCACCTCACATGGTGCTTCTGGGATCACAGAGTGCAGCCTTCACTGTCTTAATAAAATCGGTTTGTCCTATCAGTGGGAAAATGTGTAGAAGAAATTGCTTACTGTATATAATGTGTGCAAAATTTTGTGAAATTATCCAATGGTTAGGCAAATGCTGGAAAGAAGTGCATCAAAACATCTAACTCTGTTTAGATAACAGTATTACTGATAACTCTTCAATTCACAATGTTTCATGTTTTAACCACTTTGATAATAACTAGAGGAAATTTGGAGAAGACAAAGAAATATAAAAGAAAGGAAAATAAATACCTTTTTCTCCTGACCTACACTCATTGTCCACATACTTGTGACCACTGAAGCCCACAGACCCGGTTAGGAGAGTCCCTGGCAATCTCCAAACCTTGCTGGGGGCCACGCCCAGCCCTTCAGGAAGGACCTGGCTCCTGCTGTCTGCACTGCAGGTTTGTGCAAATGCCCAGGAGGCCTTTGGGGAAGCGGTGGAGCTCAGGCCAGTTGTGAGTTGTGCCTGGCTGCCTCGCACGACCTGGCTCTGCTCCCCCTGCCCGAGTAAGGGACATCTGGGGGGCTCTGCGCACCTCCTTTTCTCTGTTCCTTTTCTTTTCCCTGGTAAATGTGATGCGATTAGTATATATGTACACAAAAGTAACCCGGCATTCTAGATGGGTACACAGGACACAAACCCATTCGAACCACAAGCCCTGCCTGACACGCTGGGTCCGGCCTCTCCTTGTTTCACTTTGTTTAAGCAGCTCAGGTTGTGAGGGTGGAAACCAGCCAGCTCCGGCAGAGGCGCAAAGTGACTGTCCTCGCTCACTTTAGGTCCCTGCTGTCACACATCAGGGTCCCACTTAAAGTCACAGGACTAAAAGTAACCACAATAACAAACAAAAGCAAGACACACACACACAATGAAACAGCACTGAAAGGGAATTTACTAATGGGAAACCTGAGGCCCAGAAAGAGGCGACGTGACCTAAACCAACTCGAATCCAGATTGCTGCGGAGCGAATTGCAAAACCTCAGTGACGGGTTGAGCTTGGACTTTACATCCGACGTGACCAGGTCTGGTGGTGGCCGTTTACTTGTATTGTCTCAGGAGGCCCAGGTGACATGTTCTGACCCTCAGATGGGAGGGCACCCCCGGGCCGCGTCCCCAGAGGGATAAAGGGGCTGCACAGTGACAGAATTCAGTTTTCTCTTGTCCAACAAACTCTTTCCCGCCCTTCAAATTGACAACGAAATGACTGTGATCAACGCTCCGCCACTTTCCACGCCGTTGCGTGGATTATTCTCCCCTCTCTTTACAGGAACAAGTATTTCTTTGCCTTTCCCACCTCCTTTGTTGTTGGTTTCTTCACTCTCCCACCCCCAGCCCCACTGCCGTGACCTGCGTGGCTCCTCTGCCGTGAGCTGCTCCCCACTTTCGGTGACCTTTCCAGCCCCTCTGCAGCTCACATGCTGGTGTTTGTGTTAAGGAACATGCTGCTCGGTGTCGCGGATGTGCCGGCTCTGTCCCCCGTTCCCCTCACGGGAAGGCACTAGTCAGCTCTGGGTTTTTGTCTCTATTCATAATACAGCAAATACCCTTCTACGGTGTTACTAATACGACACCCTGTTGCTTTCCGCTTGTGTAAATTAGAGTCCTCCGAGTCGGGTTGCAAGGTCAGGTTTTATGCTTGAGTGTTTAAGTGTTTCAATTCCCAAAGCAATGGTGGGATTTTACTGTCTCGCACATTTGCAGCAGTTCGCGCGACCATAAGCGATTTGTGAGCAGCCGTTTCCCCCACGTTGCCCAGCGTCGTTATTGAGCCTTGGTGTTTTGCCACCTCAGTTACCCCCAGGCTCACGGCGTTGTCACGTCTGAGCCAGAAGGAAGCATCCATCTCCCCTCTGATCAGCGTGGGCTCTAGTCGCTTCCCCACCGCGTGGGGAAGAGCCTGGGCGCCGAAACAGACTCCTGGGTGTGGACCGTGTCGCCTGCGCCAGCGTTTGTTTGTTCTCCCCACGCCTCATTCCACAGAGGATCTGAAGTGGTTGCGCTGATCCTCCCGGGTCCTCCTCTGATGAGCACTTTCATCTGCCTCTGAATCTGAGACTCAGTGGCTGACTTCAGACGATGCGCCACCCGGGAAGGGAGGCCTGGGGGTCTGGGTCCTCCTCAGAGCTGGATGCACACAAAGCCCAGGGCCCCGGGCGGGCTCCGTGTCAGCCTCTGGCAACTCACTCCAGTCTCACAATGAGCCCGTTATTTTGCAGAGGAGCCCACTGTGTCACGGAGATGAGTCACCTGCCCACGGCCGCGGAGCTGACAAGATGACACGTCAGTATTCACACCCACGCGGCCTGGCCCGAAGCCCCTCTGGAGACGGGTGTGGCCTATGGGACTCTACCTCACCTGCCCCATCTGTCCTGAACTTGAACACGGCCTCTGTCACTGTCACCTGGGGGAAAATGCACACACACACACACACATACACACACACACACACACACACACACACACACACACACGCGCGCGCGCACACAGGGGAGTAAGTGTGAAAAAACGTGTGTATGCATATGTGGAAGAAAAATAATAAACCGTGCTGTAAGTCAGTATTTCCCAAATCAAATCTTCCCTCCCCAAGGTATGTATGTTCCAGAAAACGTTATGCCTTACTTTACATAAAATATTCCATGGGTAGTTAAACTTGGCAAATGCCTCTTCCTGCAACCCCCTCTCGGTGCTTCGCACAGCTCAATGGTTCTGCGCGTCCTGCTGCAGAAGTGCCCGCTCGAGGCCCCTCCAGCCAGCACCCCCCAAGCACGTTGGCTTTGGGGCTTTTCAAGAGTGTGGTGCACACATCACACACTGCACACGGTCAGCAAGAAGAGACCCAGCTCCGCCATGCTGGAGCCCTGTGCAGTGGCAGAAATAGATGTCCATCAGGCCGCCACGTGCAAGTAAAGTGACAACTGTGATACGTGTTAGGAGATCAGGAGAATGGGGTGTTACAAGGCCTACACAGCCGGAGCTGACCTCAGGAAGGCGCGGAATGATGCCCCGTGGGGGAAGGCAGCAGGAAGGAGCAGGCTGTGTGGAGGGGCAGATTGAAGGGCATGTTAACCACTCAAACCGTGAGATGCTCGAGGAGCAGAGAGGCCGTGTGAGCTCAGGCAGCAGGAACGAGAGAACGAGGCCGAGTCGGGACCCCACAGAAAGCTGGGGCAATAAAGCAAAGACAGCAGGCACAGTGGGGTGGAGACGCAGCCGGGAAGGCAGATGGGGCAGAGAATGTGTGGCTTTGACCCACCACGTCAACGATCTGGGGCGTTATCACAGTGAAGCCCATGGCCCACGTCCACCCAGAACATAGCCGTGGGCAGCCCAGGTAGGCTTGTGGCTTCCTGCAGCCAGGGAGGACGGACACGTGTGCACCGTCAGCCTCGCCACATCCAGGTTAGTTTTATGTATGGCGTTTACCCTTCCCTGAAAGGGTGTGGTGGCTTTTTGTTTTGAGGTTTGTGTGTATTTTTTGTTTTCTTTTTTTTTTTTTTGTCTACTTAATATTTGTTTTGTTTTGGGGGGTTGTTTTTAGTTTTTTGTTTTTGTTTTGCCTGCTTAATGACTGTCTCCTTGCTAGAGCACAGACTCCACGATGATAGGGACCCTGTCCACCTGGTGATCCTCATCTCCAGTGTCTTACACAAAGTAGGTGCTCAACAAACCTTATTCAGCATGAATGAGCAGTGGAGCCATGGTGGTGGCAGTGACATTTTCTGAGACCGGGAGCAGGAAAAGAACACCAGGTTAAGAGAAGAAACGGTGACTTTTTTCTTTTTGATACGTTGAGATTTGAGTTGCCTTTGAGATGCCCTCAGGGGACGTGGATAGGCGGGTCAGGACAGGGACTGAAGCTCTGAGGACAGTTCCAGAATGGGTGTATAAAGTCGCAGTCTCCTGGGCAAAGGTAACACTTAGAGCTGTGGGTGTGACTGGGTTTGTGTAGGGAGCTTGTGGAGCAGAAAGTAGAGCCGCCTTAGACAGGATTTTGAGGAACACAAACATTTCACAGCCAAAGAGAGGAGGTGCGAATGCAAAGAAAACAGCACAGGCATCTGGGGGAAGCTGAGAGAGCGGTGTTCTGGGGAGGAGGGATGGCGATCGATGGCCCAGGTGTTCAGCAGGTTGAAGTCAGGGAAATATCTACGGGACGTAGTGATGTCAAGGTCATTGATGACTCAGGCAGGATTAGAATAACGGAAGTGGATAAAGAAAATGTGGTATATACACAACAGAATGTTACTCAGCCATAAAAAAGAATGAAATCCTGTCATTTGCAGCAACAGGGATGGAACTGGAGGCCGTTATGTTAAGTGAAATAAGCCAAGCACAGAAAGACAAACACCGCGTGTTCTCACTCTCACGTGGGAGTTAAAAAAGTGGATCTCGGGGAGACAGAGAATAGAGTGGGGGTGACCAGAGGCCAGGAGGGGAGGGGAGGAAGAGAAATTGAAGGGCAAAAATGAGTATAAATGGATTTATTACCACTAAGCCGTACACTAAAGATGGTAAATTACATATATAAATATATCTTATTTATATATATAAAATATATTTTATACATGTTATATATAAAACCTCAATAGTTTTTTAATTTATGATTCTAATAAGTTATTTGACTTTTACTTGCTGCTAGAGTGTGAGGGACTCTTTCTAGTTTTCCACATCCTAAGTGGAAGCCAGAGGAGCTTATCATGTTCAAATGATGAAAGGATCTAGTTAAGAGAATATAAGAAAAAAGAGGAGACATTTGACCACTAAGGTTCCCTCGAAGGTGAGGGAAGGTGAACAGCAAAGTCAGGAGGTGGGACGGGCTCATACGTGAGGACGGGCAATTCTCCACCGCAGCGGGGAGGGGCGTCGGTATTTGTGTGGACAGGTGTAGATTTTCATCTTTATTGGTCAAGTTTTGCCAGGATAATCATATACCCAAGTACAAAATCGCAGTGGCTTATGCTGATGACACTGATTTCTCCATTCCAGATCTGTGGCTCGGCTCAGTTGGGCTCAGCTCTGGGTCTGCTCCCGAGTCCGATCCACGATGAAGGAGCAGCAGATGCTTGGGAGCGCTCTTCTCGCAGCAGACGGCTGGAGGAAAAAGTTGGAGCAAGAACTCACAATGACTCTAAAAGCGTCCTCTTGGAACTGTGCTCTGTCAATTCTGCAACATTCCTTTGGCCAAAGCAGGTCACATGATCAGGTCCAGAGTTACTGAACAGGGAAGTGTGTTCTATCGGAGGGACAGCGGAGCAGAGCATGAATGGGATAATAATGCAATCTATTCATACCAGGACATCTCTGAGAGCGCACATTGAGGAACTTCTTATGACATGGCCTCTACTTCTTCTGTGAAGTAGGAGAGAAATTCAACTCCTGCACATGAAGGAAGGGGGAAGTCAAGCTTTGGAAGTAGAAAAGATTTGAAATAGTGTGGAAATAGTTATATACTGTGACCCATGAGCTTAAGGAACATACATTCACTCTCCAGCAAACTCTTCACCAACGGGCAGGCTAACCAAGTGAGTATTCCTGGCCACTGAGTAGGTCTGGCTCCAACTTGGTCTCAGATGTACGGTGAATCCTTTCCCTGGGCTTGGCTGCTCTGCAGAAACATCATCTTATCTCCCCAGGAGAGCGGTGGAGCAGGCGGTGAGAACACATTTTCATCATCGTTCCCCTGCTTGGTTGTAGAAGTTGAAGACTCGGTGAAATTGTGCTTTCACAGCTAGCTGCTGGAGCAGGGGACTCCTACCCCAGCCAGTCACTGGGGTAATTTCTTCCTGTGTTACACCAGGGAGGAACACGGCCATGGTACGCTTGGGGTGAGTGGCAGCTAGAAAGTCCAGGAGGCTGAGGACTGTCCAGAGTTGTTTCTGACCTGCCCCAATTTGGGTTTACTAGAGCATTCCAAAGGACGTTTCAGCAAATTTTCTTTGTAGTCAAATGCACTGTCATGTTCGCTCAGTCTGCCTCCTTTAAACTTTCAGGTCTCATGACATCCAAGAGAAATCCAATGCCAGTGTTCAATTCATTTCACTTGAATCAGCCAAATGCCAGTTTCTGCACTGCACAGGGATCTCTTCAATCCCTCCCCCCGACCCAAGAAGCATTCCACGCCAACTCCAAGGAGAATTCCATCCCTGGTCCAAGTTCCAAAGGATGGGATTCAGCCGAGAGCCCTGGAGCTGGCCACGTCCCAGGCTGGATGACGGTATCGCGTCCACTTCCGGGGGACTGAACTGCTCCTTCTCTTCATACCAATGCAAACACCATTTGGCCTCTGGTGCAGACACCCTTTCATTTGGTGCCCCGGGCCTCTTCCTGAGGCATCTCCATGCAAGCAGCCAGTCCTGGGAGCCTGTGTGCAACAAGGTGGCAGGTCCTGGGGTTACAACACCCATGAGGCTGGTGGGTCTCACCGCCAGACAGGGCTGCAGAAAGGTCCATTGTGTGCGTGTGTTCACGGCAGAGGATCTTGTGTTCAGGCTTCACTTCAAGGCCCAAGGCACAGGTTTTACGTTGCTCTGGGGCTGCCTGGCTGTGGCTGGCACTCTCTGCCTTTCGCCAGGACCCCCTTGGAAACTAAACAGACGTCTCAAGGGGCTGTTCATTCCGCCTGAGAAATAACAATCAGGAAGTCAGCAGGAACAATGGGCACTTGGAAAAACCCTGCTGCAAAAGGCAAGTAGCAAACAGAACTTACTAGTAAAGCTCACCAGAGGCAGGGAGAAAAGAAAGAGGAGGAACCGGGACAGTGACTGTTCAGTCGCAAGAGCGGTCAAGGGGGACATCAGAATGTGATTTCATGCGCTGTGTTTATGAGCAGAGCCAGTGCGTTTACAGCCCCCTGTACAGCACTTGCTGACTCTCAGGCTTTGTTTGTTTCCCAGCTAAATTTCATACATGCTTTCTTAGGCGGGCTACATGGAAGTGGTTCATTGGCTGGGGGGATAGTGCCCTCGAGCCTGAAGGCTGGAGACCTCAAAGAGATTATTCACACTGTTTTCCCCAAACCTCGGACTGAGGAGTGCTGTGGCCACTCCACGCCTAGACATCACACTGATGCTTATGTACCAGGTATTTTCTTTGTCTTTTAAAAAAGATTATATTTTGAAAAATGTTAAACCTACAGAAAAGCTGCCATCCCCCTACTACAAATGAACTGCTAGTATAATTTTTCCTAAAAAGAAGATAAGCATAAAAATTAATACTATAAAAAGAGTTGGCTGCAGTTGTTTTCTGTGACTCTGAGCTGAGGCTTCTTTCTACTAAAAAGGAGGAGTTGTCATGGTCGAGAGTTGTGAGTGGTCCATGAGCATCCCACAAACACTTTCTCCTTCTTGCCTTAATAACTGACCCCTGTCCCTGGGCACTTTGTAGCGCCAGTGGGGTGAAGTGGGGACTCTGCCCTGTGATACCCTAAAGACACCTCTCACACCCACTGCCCTCAGTGAACAGTCAGGCCCAATCCACGAAGTGATGGGATGGCCCCTCAAAGTGATTTTGTAATGAAGGTTTATGCCAAACTTCCTGCATTTTGTCTTAAGTTCTGTCATCCTCAGACTCCCTTTTTCTTTCAAGTGGAGAAATCCTGACTAAATCATCCGAGCCACCTCTTACTACATAGCCTGAGTGCAGGCAAACCCCTGAACTTCGGCAGCCCCTGCTGGCTTCAGTTGGGATAAAAACTGGACTTGATTTCAGTTTTTATCAATCCTGTTTGATTCCTTCTTAGTCTAACCTAGACCATGCCCATCTTCAGTGGCTTAGTGTTCATAAATATCACAGAGCCCTCAGCCTAGAAAGGGAGACGGCTGCTGCTGTTCCTTCTAACGATGTGGCAGCAGAGGCTGTCCTGGAAGTGTCTATGCTCACTGGTGGTAGAGCTGAGACTCACAGCCCAGCACCGTAATGCAGGGGGCTCACACACAGAGGCAGGGACAGGCAGGGCTGACACTCACTCAGGGGCAGAGGTGGCCCAGAAGGAAGAAGGGAGCCTGGCAGTGCAGTTCATATTTGTTTGGGACTTGGTTCTTGTTTTTGCTTTTAGTGCACCCCACTTCCCTGCACACGAGGCTCTGTGAGGGTGATGGTTTCCTCCGGGGAAGCTTAGAGAGCATTTCCAGTGCATTAAGCCACCTGTAAAACACAGTCAGGGAGAGCCACAGGCCCTGGGGGTGACTCAAGATGTTCCCCTGCAGCCTGTTTCAGAGCTTCACGTGTTCCCTGGGCTCCCGCCTAGTGGTACCTTCACATTAACAAGCAGAACAGACTGCACGGCCTCTGCCAGCGTGGCCCACCTCCCCCAAAGCGGCTGGCCCCTCGGGCCCTTTGCGTGGGACCACAGTAGAGGCAGGGGGGTGTTTGAAGGCAGATCTACAGATGCAGCTAGCACCACCCCCTCTTCCTCCAGGACGCAAACATGGCACACGGAGAACGCAATTCCACACTGGCAGCAGGTGCCAGAGCTTCGTCAGACAGACTTGAGCTCAAGCTCCGCCCTGCCAGTTACTAGCTTGCGTGACCTTGAACAAGTTACCTCTCCTCTCTGAGCCTTTGGATGTTACAGGAGCAACTACAAGGTTTCTTGGAAAGATTAAATGGGATGACATGCGTAAAAAGCTTGGGAGAGTAACTAATACATAGTAAGCTCTCAGCCAGTGGCAACTGCTATGAAAGCTCCCATAACCATGGGGAGACACCTGTACTGAAAAGAAACTGTTACACTTTAGTTATACATTGTATATACTTAGCCCTTGAATGAATGTGTTCAGATATACATTGTATCACTGAAACCCCCAGCTATCCTAGCATCTAGGAAGTAGCTTCCATATATATATATATACAGTGTATACATCTTTCAGATATACATTTTACATCACTGAACCCCCCAGCTCTCCTGTTGTCTAGGAAGTAGTTTTCACACATAAACTGTGCACTGTATCCATATGTTCACATATACATTGTATCACTGAACGCCTCCCCTTGCCCTGCTCTCGGTGGGGAAGTACATTTTCATATCCATTCAGAGATAAGGAAATGGAGGCTCAGACAGCATAAGCAATTTTCCCAAAGGGAAATACTGTGATTCAAATACAGATACATCTTCAAAAGCCACACTTCTCTGGTTGGGCTGTAATCCTAGCACTCTGGGAGTCCAAGGCAGGAGGATACCTTGAAGTCATGAGTTTGAAACCAGCCTGAGCAAGAGCTAGACTCTTGTCACTACTAAAAATAGAAAAAATTAACAGGGTATGGTGGCACACACCTGTAGTCCCAGCTACCTGGGAGTCTGAGGCAGGAGGATCACTTGAGCCCAGGAGTCTGAGGTTGCTGTGAGCTAGGCTGACACCACAGCACTCTAGCCCAGGCCACAGAGCGAGACTCTGTCTCAAAAAAAAAAAAAAAAAAGCCACATTTCTCCCACTTCTCTCCATTGTTGCTGTTACTGTCCCCTAGACACCTCACCCCACCCCCACCTCGGGAGAAGCGGGGCAACACCTAGAAAACAGCCCCCAGCCAACAACAGCCCTCTGCGAAAGGCGCTGGGAAATCACCAGTGGTGATTAACTTTTCAAGGGGTCCTGGTGCCTTTTAAAACTCTTCTGAAAGCTACGGACTCTCGGCCCAGAAACGTTCACTCAAAGTTGCCTCCAATTTTGCAGAAGGCCATCCACACGTCCCTGGGGTCCTTCAAGTCATGACATTCCATCTCATTCCTCATAAAACAAACAAACAAAACTCTATTGGACTGAAATCTCAGGGTGACTCATTCATTCATTCAACAAATCTTGAGGAGGAAAAAAATGCATTTGAAGGAGACTTTGTGAACTCTGGAGAACAGGCAGCGCTGTTTTTCTCTTGGTTAGAAAACAAAGACGAAAGGAAAGTGGGCTGAGCAGGCACGTTGGTAACGCAGTGGTTACAACCAGCGTCAACATTCCAACACCTGGGATAACGACTAATTTGAAAAGGAATTAAAATTTAGGTACAAAAACGGGAAAACCTTACAAACAAGACCTTTGCTGACAAAGTAGAATGTGAGCAAGCCAATTTTTTATTTTATTTGCCTTAATAGAAGGGAACAGGGTTTGGCAACCCCCACATCATTTAAGAACCATCTTTGGTCTTGGAATTCTACTCAAATGAAAATAATGAAGCCAATGTATTGGCAAATGGGTTTTTTTTTTCCCTTTTCCTGCTGTTTCTCTTTTGTTTTTGAGCATAACACAAATTAACAAATCCACAAAGCATTAAAACCTTCCCGTTTCCGTAAGTCAGATTCCAAGCAGGGTCTGGGTGCCCTTCATAAGTGGCCCTTGGAAGTCACTTCCCATGTACCAGTTGTTTTTCCTCTTCTAATAAAGATTCCCTCCCTCTGTCGCATTCTTAGAATGTTTACAATCATGCTTCCCATGGCACTCAGTGCAGAATTCAAAGTCCTTATCATGGGCTGCCAGGCATGACCTAATCTCTCCCAGCGCAGCTACTTGAAACATAAACTGAGACTCTAATATGAGGCACACATGTTATTTGTTTTCTAAATCCACCAAAATATTTTCTCCAAAATATTACTTACAAACAAATTGGCAATGTATTTTATGCTTCCTGTTTTGTCCTTTTTCGTTTTAAAATTTATTTTTAAAAATAACATACAATTGTATGCCTCTTTTTGCTTGTTGTTGATTTGTTTGTTTTGGAGTTCGGCTTTAACGCATATGTAGACTCGTGTAAGCAACATCACAATCAGAATACAGAGTGGTTTCCTCACCCAAAAAAAAAATCCTTCCTCATCCCAAAGCCTTGGAGTCGTGCCCCACCCCGGCCACCACTAATACATTCTCCGTCTCCAGACTGTCGCCTTTCCCAGAGTACCATGTAGATGGAACAATGTAGGATGTGATCTTTAGAGGTTGCTTTCTTTCAAACAAGCCAGTGGGTTTGAAACGCGTCCATGTTGCCACGTGCCATGTTTGTTCCTTTTTATTGGCAAGTCGTATTCCATCGCATACACAAATGTTGTCGTTTATTTACCCACTTACCTGCTGGAGAACATTTGGTTGTTTCCACTTTTTGGTGATTATGAACATGCGGCTGTGGACATTCCTGCGCATGTTTTGAGTTCCCTCCTTGGAGTGGATTGCTGTGTCACATGGTAAATGTATGATTAACTTTATAAGAAACTAAGTATTAACACTTTCTAAAGCAGCTGCAGCACTTGATATTCCCACCAGCAATGTAGGAGAGTCCCAGGGCCCCATGTCCTTGCCAGCATTTGATGTTCTCAGTTCATTTTTTAATCGTAACCATTCTAATTAGTATGGTAGTATCTCATTATACTTTTAATTTGCACTTCCCTAATGACTAGTGATGTTCTGCGTATTTTCATGTGCTTATTTGTCCTCCATATCCTTTTCTGTACAGGGTCTACTCAAATTTTTTACCCATTTTTTAGATATAATTCATATACCATAAAATTCACCCTTTTAAAGTGTGCAATTCATTATACAATTTAAAATATACAATTTATTATATTCACAGTTGTGCAAAGCTCACCACTACCTAATTCTAGAACATTTCTATCAATCCAAAGAGAAACTCCATGCCCATTGGCAGTCACCTCCCAGCCCCCACACCGACCCGCCCCCAGCCCCTGGCAACCACTGATCTGCTCTGTCTCTAGGGATTGGGACATTTCATGTAAGTCGGATTGCATGATGTGTGGTCTTAGCATTTGGCTTCTTCCACAGAGCATGTTTTCAAGGTTCATCCGTGTTGTAGTGTGTGTTAGTACTCCACTCACTATTTCTGCTGAAGAACGTTCAAAGGGAAACATGGATATACCATATTTTGCTTATCCATTGACCACTGGATGGGCTTTGGGTTGTTATCACTGTTTATGTATTACAAATAGTGCTTCTAAGAGCATTTGTGTACAAGTTTCTGTGGGGTCATATGTTTTCAACTGTCCTGCATATATACCTAGGAGGAGAATTACTGGATCACAGGAGTGCTCTGTGTTTATTAAGGGATGGTGCAGCCTTTTATGTAGGAGGGTTTCATCTTCTCAGTATCTTCACCAACACTTGTTTTTGTCTGGCTTTTTCACTATAGTCGTCCTAGTGGATATAGAATATCTTCTTGTTTCTAGTTGTGTTTTCCTAATGATTAATGACGTTAAGCATCTTTTCATATGCTTATTGGCCATCTGTATATCAGAGTTGGAAATGTCTGTTCAAGTCCTTTGCCCATATTTTAAAGTGGGTTTTTTGTTTATACTATCGTATATTTATATAAACATATATTTATGTTTATATATTTGCCAAATATATCTTTATGTATTCTGTATACTAGATCCTTATCATCTGTGTGTACCAGAAATATTTTCTCCCATTCTGTGGATTCTCTTTCAACTGACTTGATCATGTCCTTTGAAGCACAATTTTTTAAAAAATTTTGATTAAGAAAAATTTATCAATTTCGGGAGGGTACGCTTATGCTTTTTGTGTCATATTATAAAAACTGTTACCTAATTCAAGAATGCAAAGATTTTTCACATATGTTTTTGTCCAGAATTTTTATGGTGTTAACTCCGGTATTTAGGTCTTTAACCCATTTGAGTTAACTTTCTTGTATGGTATAAGGTGGGGGTCCAACTTTGTTCTTTGGAATGTAGACATCTAGTTGGCTTAGCACCATTTGTTGAAAAGACCATTCCTTCCTCCTTTTCAAAAATCAATTGCCCATAAGTGTATTTCACTCAATGGAATTGATTAAATGCATTCGGTCTGTTCCACTGATCTCTACATCCTCCAGTACACACTACCACGCAGTCTTGATTCCTGTAGCTTTGCAGTAAATTTTGAAATCAGCAAGTGTGAATCTTCCAACTTTGATTTTCTTTTTCAAGATTGTTCTGGCTATTCTGGGTGACTTGCATTTCCATATGAATTTTAGAATAACCTTATCAATTTCTGCAAAATAGCCAGCTGGGATTTTGAGAGTAATTACATTTAGTCTGTAGACCAGTTTGAGGAATATCACTATCATATTAAGTCTTCCAATGCAAGGAAATGCCATGTCCTCTTTGGGTCACTCCTCCCTACATTAGCAGCTGTTCCTTGACTCTTTTTCTTCTTATATGTTTCCTTCTTAGCTTCCTTAAAAATTGTAACACTTTCACTATTTGCACCATTGAAATAATACTTTTCTTCTCCTGAAGGCAGAGACTATGTCAACCTCATTCATCACTCAACTGCCTGCTTAACACAGTATATAAAACACCGGGCAGAAGCTCAGTAAATATTCACTGAGTGCATGAACACATACTTGCCTCTTCTTGCTTGGTTTTTGCTGCCATGCATTCAGCACTTGCTTTGTGCTGAGCAAGGGCTGAGGGCTTTGTGTGCTTTGCACCTCATTAAACTCCCTTGGCAGTTTTCTAAGAGAGCTGTTATTATTCCCACTCCACAATCCAGGGAAGGGGGCATCAGAGAAGTGAGGTCGCTTCCCCACTGACACTTAGCTAATAAGAGATAAGAGTCAGAATTTAAACCTAAGTGTCTCTTTGTGTGTTCTTTTAAGAATAAATAAAATATTATTTTTTAATTTCAGAATATTATGGGAGTACTCATGTTTTGGTTACATGGATTGCTTTTGTACTGCTTGAGTTAAAGTTATAAGTCTGCTCATCACCCAGATAGTGTGCATTGTACCTGTTAGGTGTGATTTCACCCTTCCCCTCCTACCCCCTCCCATCTGCTTGATTTCCATTGAGTTTTACTTCCATCTGTGCACAAGAGTGCTGTCTGGTTAGTTCCAACTTAATAGTGAGTGCATGTGGTATTCGTTTTTCCATTCTTGTGAGACTTCCCTAAGGAAAATGGTCTCCAGTTCCATCTAGATTGTTACAAAAGGAATTAATTCATTGTTTTTATGGCTGAGTAGAGAACTCCATGGTATACATATACCACATTTTATTAATCCACTCATGAATCGATGGGCACTTGGGTTGATTCCACATCTTTGAGATTGTGAATTCTGCTGCAATAAACATTCAAGTGCAAGTGGTTTTTTTTTTTTTTTTTGGTTTGGTTTGGTTTTTGTTTGTTTGTTTGTTTGTTTGTTTTTATAAAAGGACTTTTTTTCCTTTGGGTAAATACCCATTAGTCGGATTGCTGGGTTAAATGGCAGGTCTACTTTTAGTTCTTTGGGGAATCACCATACTATTTTCCATAGAGTAAACCCAGGTTTGAATGCATTCTTCCCCAAGACCTCCTCTCAGTCATTCTGCAAATTAGATTTCCTGATTGTTTCCCCAAGAAGATCCAGTTCTGTGGGCAGCCCTTTGGCTGCTCCAAGTCTATCCTGGCAGCAAGTACAGATTTGAAAGTGTGCGGTCTTCATAGATGCTGAGGTCCCAGCCAGAGACCATCTGGTGGGAAACATGGTGGCTAGAGTGTGGAGCAGGTGCCTAAGGACTTCGGGAGCTTTTCTCTCTTTGTCTCTGCCCCTCTGAACCCTTGGTTTAACTCACACATGAGGAAACTGAGGCCCAAAGAGGCTAAATTACATACAATAGGTCACACAGCCAGTAAATGGCAGAGCTTGGGCTGGAGCCCAGGTCTGGTCTGACTTCTCTCTCCCCACAATCTGGCACAAACAGGTGTGCTTGGTCGTGATGCATCATTTGGAAATAGAGAAACAACTGCTCTCAGAACATCCTCAGAGGATTTATTGGCTGTCAGTCTGGAATATGCCTCTTGCAAATATATTTTTAAAGTTTTGCACAAGATCGGAATATAAAATACCCATAGATAAATATCTCCCTCAGTCTTCAATGCCACATTCTCCCTGATTTATGGAAGCATTTCCTTGCAATGGGATATGTTGGAAAGTTTGAACCTAGCTCAAGAAAATGTGAAGTATGTTAATTTCAAGGCAAATTAATTAAAATGCAATCCAAGCTCTCTGGAAATATCTCAGAAACAGTCTTCAAAGCTTGGTGTCCGTCCAAACAGAAACAGGCCCTCCTGCCTCTGGCCAGCATGGAGACAGCTTCATTTTGTCCTGTTTTCATCTCAGACATTTGATTTCATCCTTCAAGGAGCTCAGCTGGGTATCACCTAGCATTTTTGTCATCAGTATTCCAGTCTTCTCATATTTTCAGTAAATATTAAATATAGAGACAACTGAGCCAGGTGGCATTTCAATCAGGATCCCAGTAAGAATCAGGAGGTAGACATTAAAAGAAGGTAATTTGAGGAAAGTTCAACAAAAGGGCTTCCAAAGGGGTAGGCAGAATTTAACGGAACCAGCAAGGGATAGTGCAGAAGCCCCAGGTAGTAACATCAGGGATGTTATCAACACCACCTGCAGGTCTATAGGGGGTGGGGAGGGGGCTGGTACCAGCACCCAGAGGAGGCAGCCAGAGTGTGGGCCATCTCACAGAGCTGTGCCTCAGGTACAGGTGCTTGGCAGGAAGGAAGTCAAAGAAACATACCCTGATCTCTTTCCTCCTGCCCTCTGATCTTCCACCATGCATGCCCCTGACTAAACCCAGCAGAAGGGGAAGAGAAAGGAAGCCATTGGTGCAGCCCTGACAGGTGAGCCTCCCTGGGCACAAGATAGAGTGGGGAAGGTGGAGGATGAATCCAAGAGCACGTGGAAGACATCCAACACAAGTGGTCTTGTCTTCATCTCTTTCCAGATGTGTCTCTTAACACAGGAATCAACCTCTCTGTGCCTTTGTCTCTTCTTCCAGAAAGTGTAGACCACAATGGTCCTGGCACTGGTAACTTTGTTGTAGGGATGCTCAGAGTGAGCCCTCAGCCACCATGGGGGCTGCCAGCATCACTCCTGGTCATTCACAGGACTCCATGGATTGGAAGCCGACAAGTCCCACCTATTAAGACAGAGCTCAAGTCTTGGCCCCCTCCACCTACTCACCTAAAAATGCCCTGAGATCCCCAAACCCCATGCTCCATACCCCATACACCATGGGGGCAATAAAAATAACAACAATGACATCAATAATATAACCACCTAAGATTATTGCAAGGATTGGATGAGCTGCTGATGCACGTTAAGTACTTAGAACAGTGTGTGAACCAAGGTAAATGTGGTGGACTGAGAAAGATGGCCCCAAGTTTTCACAGGCTCAGAAATGAGAGGTTGCACCCCCTCCCATGAAAAAGCAAATTCTATTTCTGCACCCTTTGCACCTGGGCTGGTCTATGAGTGCTTTGGCCAACAGAAATGAGTGGTACAACAGTTCTGAATCCAGGCTTCATAAGGTCTTGCTTCCTCTCTCCAGAACTCTGCACCCACACATGGGAGAGCCCAGCTATACTGCAGGGTGGATGAGATACCACACAAAGCAGAGGTGAGCCGTCCATGCTAAGGTCTCCCCCACCCAGACCAGCTCGCCCCATGCCAACATGGAAGACAACCACACACGCCTGACTGAGCCCACCAGAAGAGCCACCCTACTGAGCCCAGCCCAAATTCCTGTGGAATTATGAGTTTTAAAAATGATGTTGTTTTAAGCTGCTATGTTTCTGGGCTGCTTGTCATATAGTACAAGCTAATTGATACAGGAAATATTCAATAATTGGTGGCAGTTGTTATCATTATTATTTTGTTAGTAGTAATATTAATCAGGCTAGTTGGACCATGAGTCATCTATTCCCCCTTGAATATTTGTACAGCTCTTCAGAGCCGTGAATTTCCACGTATTATCTCATTCAATCTTCATAACAATCCTTCTAGGTGGTGTCATGATTCCCATTTTACAGGAAACTGGGCTTCAGCAAGGGGACTTGGTCCTCATCCAGCAGATGGAAGAGTTGGAACTGGGGCCAATGTCTAATGCTTTTTCCACTATCATCTCTGGGTCTCTTGGGATGATTGTTTTAAATAGCCTGGATTTTCTCTAAAATGTGACATTATCTGAATATTTTACATTTGACTTTAATTACTTTGTTCTTATAGGATAGATAAGAAATTCTGTATGATTTTCCTTCTACCCTCTGTTCAAGTATCCACACCAAACCCTGCACCAGCCTGGGCTCTTTCAGCTGCATGTCCAAGGCTACTCTAGTTTCAAGAGCAGGAAAATTCAAAGGCTCCAATACTGTCACCAAGACTCATCTCTCTCTTTCTCCACCTGCCCTCCTCGGTGTGGGTGGCACCTGCAGTGGCTCCAGCCTTTGGTGCTGGTGACCTGCTCTGTATGGTGGCCCTGGGTCGTGTGCCCATCCCTGTCTAACCTTCTGCTCAGAGGTATGAACAGTGGTTATTAATATTAACAGGTCTTGGGAAAAGTGCTCAACCCTGGCTCTGGGAGGGGAAAGGCCAGCCCGGCCCAGCTGCCAGGTAGGAAACTGGGGAAGAGAATCTCCTCTGAGGAAGTCATGATGTCATGGACCAGATAAGAGGGGGCTTCGGGGCCCAAACACAGAGGTCAGCTCTAGCCTTTGTACCTGCCCAGTCCAAGGAGGGCCCCGAAACTCCCAGCAGAGTAGCAAGCTTCGCATTCTGAGCACATCTAACCCTGGAGCCTTCCAGAAGCTTAGAAGACTTCATACACCAAAAGATCTGGCTTCTAAATTTACTTATGTAAATCACAATATATTTTGGCACCTTCCTACCACACCCTCCTGAAATGGCTGAGAGCCCGTCAGTAAGCCACATAACTTCCTTGAGTTCAGTTTTCTCATCCATAAATTGAGGTCATTAATATTTATGCTTGAGAGAGACCACAGATATAAAACATCCTAGGCAAATGTCCTGGCTAAATTTTTCACTTTCATTACTGCTTTATTTTATGTGACATTTCACAAAGAGCAGCTGAAGAGATGACATTTTTCTTATTTGCTTATATTACTAACTGGGACGCCCACTCGTGCCCGACCTGTCTGGGGACGGCATCCGCACACCGGCTCCCTCTCAATAACTTCCTGCCTCTCGGAGTCGGGTTTCTTGGAAACACAGTTTGATTGCTGGAAAGAGTCACAGGCAGGTGGCCTTGGTTCATTTCTACAGACGGAAAATGGTTCTGGGATCAAACAGAAAAATGTCAAGTCAAATGTCAGCCTCATGCTTAGCCACAAAACTCCGAGGTAAAAGATCAATTTGCCCCCAACAATACAACAAATCAAATCAGTGTCGCATATGATTTGAAAAGGTTCCCCAAACAGATGACAATGAAAGAGTCCACCCTTTCTTGAAGTGAACATCTAATAGAGATAGTACTGACCCTAACGACAGCAGTTCCCAAACTTGGACACCACTCTCTGGCAGGTGCTGCCCGGAGCCCTTCGTGTTCCAAATCTGACCCTTCAACGACACTATGAGGCAGACGTTATTATTTTAAAGATGAGGAAACTGGGACTGAGCGGTAGCTGAGTGGGAACGGAACAGGTGGGGAGAGGAACAAAGACAATAGTAAGCAGAGGGACAGAAAAGAAAGAAAACACATTATCTCCAGGGTTTCTGCAAAGTTTCTTTCCATGTTTTCTTTTTCCCCTTTTGAAGAGTGAGGGCGCAGTCACTGAAAGGGAAAAATAGTATTTCTGTAGCCAAGAGGGAACCCTTTCATGTGTCTTAGTTCTATGATTAAAGTACTTTGGGGTCTTGTATAGCAACTTTTCTTCTCCTTAAAGAAGCTATCACAGGAAACCTGGGAGGGCTGCCGTCTAAAGATTGCCACTGTTCTCACAGGACGGTGGCTGTAAGCGTCCCTTTTTTCTTTTTTAGCAATGACATACAAAGAATGCTGGTTGCCTCCTCCCAGCAAATGATCACATTAAAATTCATTCTCTCTTTTCCTCCTTTTACTGTTTATTTTGTAAACAGAGACACGGTGTCTAAAAACTCCAGTAGCTCAAAGACACACTTTGCTAGTGAAACTTTAACGACTTTCTCCTTTTATATTTGAAAATTAAGCAAAATCTCCCTTCAAAGAATTTTCATCCAAATGGATCTACTTCGCAGTGGAGGTGGCAACCTCACCCAGACGTCCAAAATCATAACCACACCTCTCTCCCAAAGCCCTGCATGGGGCGGTCCTCTCTGCAAGGAAGTTGCAATGCTGAGAATTTATGAATAAGGTGGTATCACAGAATAAACTAACTATTCTGTCCTTCGTGAACGCCAAGCAATCCCGCAAATAAAACATGAAAGCAGTTAGAGATCATAATTTTAAAAATCAATGGGTGGGCACACAAAGCACTAACCAAAAAGGAAACAATTGATAAATCTGACTTCATCAAAATCGAAAACTTCTGTTCATCAAAATATAAAAAGTATATTTTTATATTTTTTGCAGCTATTTTAATAATTTTACTTCAGAATGGAAACCGCTTTATTATTTTTATTAATAGATATGAAAGTAATGCACACTCATTGTAAAAAAAAGTCAGATAATTTAAAAAGCCATAAAGAAGAAAATAAAAATTACTAGGAATCTCGTTAATTAGAATGACCTCTAGTATAATTTTAGTCTGTGTCTTTTAAAAGTTTAAAAAGTAAAACAATAAATCACAAACGAGAGCAGATACTTGCAGTATGTGTATCTGAGAAAGGACTCATATCCAGATGACATATAGAACTTCTACAAATCAATAAGAGAAAGAAAAAGTGTTTAATTAAAATATAAGCAAAAGCCTTGAAGAGCCAATTCACAAAAGATATAAATGTCCAACAAGCATATGCAAAAATGTTAAATATCATTTTCCACCAGAAAAATGCAAATTCGGAGATCGCACTGCCTACCCACCAGAAGAGCTAAAATCCAAGAAAACTGTCCACACCAATTGCTGTGAAAATGTGGAGAAACTGGGACTTCCATCCCCTGCTGGTGCAAAATGATGCCCTTTGGTTAACAGTCAGTTTTTACAAAACTAAACATACAGCTACCTATAACCCAGCCATTTTACCTGCAGGTACACAAGAGAGATGAGAACATGTCCACTGAGATACTCGTAAAGACTGTTTAGACACAGCAGTTTGAGTTCTAACTGCCAACCTCTGAAAGCATTGCAAATGCCCTTACATCTAAAAGGAGGTAAATAAACGGTGGGTGATATTCACAGATAGGATGCTCAGCAAACTAAGCCAAACACAAGAGAATATATATGTACTGTGTGATCCCACTTACATGTGCTGTGTGAGCCCACATACGTGGATGGTCCCACATGCACATACCATGTGATCCCACATACATGAAGTCCAATACTTCCAGTGGAGGTGTTGCCAGGGGAGCAGGACCCAGAAGGGACAGGAGGGGGCTGGGGTGGCGGAGATGCTCTACAATGCAGAGTCTGTCACTTCATCAGGGAGGTGCGTGCCTGGGTGCATTTGCATATAAAATCATTGAGCTGTACACTTAAACTCATGCAAGCTATACACAATTCACCATAGATCTGATGCACTTAAAAGAAAAAGGTCCCTGGAATCTCAGGCCTGACCCTCCTTCCTGGCATTGGACAAAGGAGACAAAAGGTGTCTCAAGTCCACCAACAAATGTAGGAACTTGGTGACTCGCAGGGACCCCAGGAAGCACACAGCGTATGCATAAGGATGACTATTGCAGCACTGTTCATACAGCCAGGAAAGGGCAACACAGAAAAGTGTAAATTGTGGGACCCATTTTTATACAATTTAACTCCAAAATGTAAATGCATATATAGGTCAGCTTGGTTGAGTAGGAACAAAAATACAGAAAGACACACACTAGGTTGTTAATACATTTTATTACTTTCCTATTGTTGCCATAGCAAATGACCCCAAACTTGGTGGCTAAAAACAAAAGAAATTTATTCTCTCACAATTCTGGAGGGTAGAAGACCAGCCTTCATCTCACTGGGCCCAAATCAAAGTGTCCGCAGGGCCACACTCCCTCTGGAGGCTCCAGGGGAAATCTTCCTTGCCATTCGCGCTTTGGGGTCTGCTGGCACTCCCTGGCTTGCAGCCCCATCACCCCAGTGTCTGCCTCTGTGGTCACATGGCCTTCCCTTCTGTGTGCTTTCTCCCCTGCCTCCCTCTTATGAGGACATTGTGATGGGATTCAGGGCCCACCTGCTAATCCAGGGTGATCTCAAGAGCCAATCAACGCAGGCCTGGCTGGCTCCGGAGTGGGGTGGCGGGGGCGAGGGAGGTTATGTTAGCTGGTCGTGGCTGATCGGTATCCACTCCAGGACCCCAGCGTGGCAGAGCAGGAATGTTTGCATTTCATATGAAACTATTTCATTGCTTAAAAAACTGAACGTGTTTAAAATAAGATAGTAGAATTTTAAGTGACTTTTTTTCCTTGAGGTTTTAAGCATGCCATTCATTTCTTTCCTGTATGAATATGTTTTTCATAATCATGCATTTTTAATAACATATTTTTTATTTTAGAATCATTTTAGACTTTCAGAAAAGTTGCACAGAATGTCCCTGTGTGCCCTCATCCCATTCCCCTGTTGTTAATATCTCACATCACCACAGTACCTTTGTCACAACCAACATCTGTAAAACGGAGATAATATTGGAACCAGCTTACAAAATTTTTACAAGGATGTAATGAACTAAAGCACACACAGCACTTTTCAAAATGCTTGGCATATAGTAAGCAGTTACGAATGCTTACTATTATTGTCATCAGCAGCAGCAAATTTTGAAATAAACTTACATTCATTCTACAATAAAAAAGAAATCGAACTGTTTTGAATGTTTTATATGTATGGCCACCCTCTTGTTCTTTGAGAGTTTAAAAGAAATTCATCATTGTTTCCACTTGAAACCAAGAATGTTTGGAGAGATAGTTCTTAGGAAATCTGATTGCACCAATAACAGAAAAAAAATGCAGAAACACGGTTGAAAAGATTACATTTCATTTTCTGTTCTTTACAGAGACCTCACACTGTGAAAGATACAAGATTAGGTTGTATTTCTGGAAGAGCAAATTCACCTCATGTCTCTCCAGAAGACTGATTTATACCACACATTTACCCCAGACCAGAAAATAACTCTATATTTCATTTGAGCTAAATGTGAGCAGAGCTAAATAAGTTCTGTTTCACTAACTCTCTCCAGCTTGTCTGATGAGCACTTTTTTATGTTGGAGGGTCGGTCTCCTTGTCTCGCCGCCTTTGTTTATTGGCATAAGGAAAGACTATAAACCTGCCGAACATTCTTTCTTTTTTATGTCTTTCGTGTGTTACTTTCAGATCAAAAATGTGATTTATCTATTTAGAAACCGCCTACCTGCAGGAAAGAAAAACTTACAACAGCTGACATCTTTGA
This sequence comes from Avahi laniger, assembly GCA_963575035.1. Lineage (NCBI taxonomy): Eukaryota > Metazoa > Chordata > Mammalia > Primates > Indriidae > Avahi > Avahi laniger. The sequence goes on from CAUYSK010094646.1 coordinate 23,616, forward strand.
TGCAGCCCCAAATAAATAGAAGGCGGCCTGCCTGGGGGTGGGCACCCGATGTGTCATTAGAGAAGTGGAACATTAGGTTCCCTCTTTTTTTTTTTTCTTTTTCTTTCACAGTTTTGCTGGAATTACTTAGAGAGTAGGAATGCTAGAGGTGTACGGTGGTCTCATCACAAACAGAACATGCCCAAGGAAGCACCGAGAGTTCGGTTGTTAAGAGTTTGGGCTCAGACGCAGGCTCCTGCAGTTCGTAAGTGACGTGGGCTGTGTCACCTTGGACATGCTACTTCCCCTCCCCGACCCACGGGTTTCCCTCCATAAAGTAGAGGAAGTCACAGTGCCTGCCTCTTAGAGTTGTCGAGATGCTTCAATGACATCCTGCTTGAGAAGTGCCACTAGGTCTGGCCTAAAGAAGTTGTATAATAGCTGCTATGACCACTCGAGCCACGTTGATCAATGCTTTGGGATGGAGAGACCGTCACGTTCTGGCTTACTGGCAACGTTAATGTATACTACACATTCTGGCTGTGGCATGAGTTCTTTTTCTCCATGGAAACGGAGTACGGAGGTGTGTCAGTTAGAAGATATTCCAGTGCAAGGAACAGAATGCTCAACAGTAGGTGGTTTGTGATGAAAACATTGTAAAACAATTTAAAAGCCCATAAGTAGGTGGTCCTGGGCTTGGCTTGGCCCCACAATCGTGCCATCCTCACCCAGGCCCTGCTGTCTTTCTGCTCAGCCTTCACCTGCAGCAGTGTGTTCTGAGCCTGTCGGCTCAACACTGGCCCCCAAGACGCTATGAGAAGGGCAGTGTTCCCTGGTCTCTTCCATTAGGACACGCCCTGTACTCTAGCCTAAAGCAGCCAATAAAGACACAGTGTGAGCCACATAAGTAATTCTTAATTTTACAGTAGATGCATTTAAAAAGTAAAAAAAAACAAATATATTTATTTCACCCAATAGACCCAAAATATTCTTATTGCATTATGTAATCAATATAAACAATCGATGACTTTTTTTTTCATTCTTCTTTTTCATACAAAATGGTTGAAATTGAGTGTGTGTCCACACCTAAGGGACATCTCAGTTCAGGCCAGCTGACCACTGGAGGGAGATGCTCTAACTCCTGGTGGAGATTGACTAGCAGCAAACCCTCCTTTCTGCCATCTCTCTTTCCTTTTTTGTGACACTTCCTGCTCAGGGAGCTAGTGCCGTGCTCTGGGTGGGCACTTGCAGGTAGCACATGGCCTCTGGCTTTCCCCACGGTAGGGAGTGCGCACGCCTGGGTGCAGTGAGGGAGGCATCTATCTGCCATTGTAGCTCAAGCCAGTCTGCTGCCAGTATGGAATTTCTTTGATGTCTTCTGTTTTATCCTAAAAATTTACGGAGATTTTACATTCTACTCCAAGATATATCCATGTTTGTTTGAATATTGAAAATGTTTTGAATTACTTGGCGTCCAGGAAGAATCAAAGCTTAGTGTGTTTATGTTAGGACTCCCTCTGCCCGCTCTGTGTACCTTTGGGGGTGGGTGTACCCCAATCTCAACAGCGCAGGATTATCTGATCTCCATGCTTCCTTCCAGCTCTGGGTGCCCACAATTTTTTTAAATAATGAAGCTGGTTGATCCATTCTCTCGCATTTAGGCAATCCGAGGGCCTGCGTAAAGTTGTTTTTTGTTGTGGTGTTAACCATTGTAACCTGGGCTAACCCACCAGCGGGGAGGCTTTTGATGGCGGATCTTCCAGTCACCCCTTCTCACTACCAGTAACTCTCCCCATTTGTGCTGAAAATAGCCTGTAGCTCTGACTGAGGCTCAACAGAAATGCCTTCAAAATGTATCCCCAGAAAATACTCCCTCCTGGAAGAGGCATGGTTCGTACTGAAACTATTTTTGAAAAATCAATATTTAGACAGAGATCTCCAGTATTATGAAAATTCCTAGTCTTTTTTAGAGGAAATACATTAAAGGGGTAAATTTTATAATAATTTTAAATGTTTTATATATAAATAAATATTTTATATTTACCAATATAAATATAATTGAATTTATCATATAAATATATAAGATATATAAATAATTATATAAAACTTTTAAAAAATAATATATGAAATATATGTTATACATAAATAAAATATAAAATTAGATAAGTATATAATAAAGTATTGACATGTTAAGTTTTATTATAAATGAATAATAAATATCTGTTTATAAATGAGTAACTATAAGTTGCACTCAGAATTGATTTAAAGATTACCATTAATAAGGAAATCACTAAGTATCTTTAGCCTAAAGGGACATGAGGTTTGAGATGCCCACGGAGGCTCCCAGGCAGCCTGTGGGGGTTTATGTCTGGGTAGGGGGCTCCCCAAGACCTCGGTGAACCTGGCAGTGTCCCAGAGATCCCGGGAGGCCGTCTGGGGCAGACAGCATAGCTTTCTGTGGCAGCTTGTGTTTTCCACAGGTGGCCACCACAACGCGTCCCATGCCACTCCCCATCCACCCCCCATGCCATGCGCTCTTCTTAGGACGTGATCTTGGCACTCCCTCCACCAAGCGGGGTCTGTGTGGTCCTGGGTGGAGCTTTGTGACCGTCTCAGCCAGGAAGGTACGGTGGAAACGACTGCCAAGACTAGACCGTAAACATGCCACCGGCTGCCACCTTGCGTGTGTAGAACTTGGCTTCCATGCTGTGAGGAAGCCCAGGCAGCCACGAGGCGGACCAAGAGTGAGGCTCCAGTGAACAGCCAGCATCGGCTGCCAGACACACGAGTGAACCCCGCCATCAAGCCACCCCGTGGCATGCGAGGCAAAATCCCACTGAAGCCAATTAAATCACTCATCAAACATAGCCCCATGATTCTTCTCGAGAAGCCAAAGGACCCAGTTCTCTCTCCCCAGCGTCGGCATAGATGGTTCCTTCTCTGAACGAGCACATGGAGCAGCTGCTGAGGTTAGGGGCATTATCGTAGGAAAAACGCACCTTTTCATACATTAGAATCTCACATCGTTCAAGAAAATGCTTACACTGTGCAGGCTGAGATGGTGACCAAGACCCACCAAGGGAGCAGCAGCTTCTCACACATACCACACACACATGCACAACACATCCTACACACTCACACACCAAACCACACACAACGCACCACACACGCGTAGTGCTCAGAGTGAGCAGTTGAATTTGCAGATGACATCCTTCAGACATCTGGGTGAGTGTCAGCACGTGTGACACGCCCCATGAGCAGCACAGCCACCAGAATTGGGGTGACGACAGTCGTGGCTGCGCGTCCACGGAGCTGTGGCAGAAATCGTCCGGAGTCTCGTTACAGGTCCAGCCCAGGATCCCACGGGGCTGCTAATGATATACAATGTAAGCACTGATTTAACGTCCTGAAATCTAGCAGATTTGAATTCTGAAACAGATCTAGCCCCCAGGGTCTCAGAGGAGCTATCCAGATAAGGGACTGGAGGGAAAGAGTGGTCCACTTAGGGACAACTGAAAATACCGCAGTCGGCAACATTCCCAGGGCTGAGTTTGGGTTTCAGCTGGATTATCTCATCTCTCCCCACGCACCCCAAGGGCCGGGACCTGGCAGTGTCCCGTGGTGAAGCTGCCTAGCCTCCGGCCGTGCTCAACTGGCCACTGCAGGGACAGCAGGCTGCCTGCCTTGCAGAGGCCACGCGCACCCCCAGCCCTGGCACGATCATGTTTCCCAGCGCCAACACACCCTCCCTCTCCGCTGCTGCCGACCTCAGGCTCTGCATTAAACACCAGATTAGAGCTGTTTGTCACAGGATTTACAGGGATTTCCCCAATGGCAAGAGATCCCGCATTTCCCGGGACATTTAATGCAGCTGCTGAGGGCCTCCTCCAGCCGGGAGCAGGCAGCTGGGGCTAGGGTGTGGGTCAGGGCGGATGGGGAGTAGGAAGGTGTGAGACGCATCAGAAGTAAGTGGCCCCAGGGCCCAGACAAATCCGCCGCACTGTGAAACTGGGGGTCCCTCACAACTTCGCCCCTGAAAGCTGAGCTACTTGCAGACTGTTGAGAACTAAGAGCTCAGCTCTCAATCACAGGGGTCTGATTTGAACCCCAGTCCTGCCCCTGCGTCTGGGACATTGAGCAAGGCACCATTACTGTTTGTACCTCAGTTTTCTCGTCTGTGAGGTGGAGATGTTAACACCTGTGGAGGTGTGCATGGGACCATTTCAATGCTGGAACATGTGTAACGATCTCAGCCTCCAAAAGATGACTTACAATAAGGTCCACAGCAACGTCATTCAAAGCATCCGAAAAATGGAAACAGCTCAAATGTGCCCTCACAGGGAGATATCTGTGCAAACCAGGACATGTCCAGAAAACGGAATTTCACACGGCAACGAAAAAGAGCCAGACACTGCATGCCCAGCCACACAGAGGAACCTCACAGATGTTCTAACACATGAAAGACATCGACCTACACTGACTGTGCCATAGGATTCCCTGGACATAACATCAAAGAGCAGCAAAACCAGCAGCGATGAAAGTCGGACTCGGGTTGGCTGTGGGAGACACACTGGCTGGGAAAGAGGGCCAGGGAGCCCGGGGGTGGCAGGACGCACTGTGTCTTCACCTGGGTGTGGTCACACACACCTGGTCACTCACGGAGATGCACGCAAAGTGGACGCTGAGCTGTTCCTCAAGAAGAAAGCTAGTGCAGGCGGGTCGTAAGACTCAAAAGGTAGGCACTCGAAGGGTGACTGCATGTGTCCCCGGGCCCAGCAGGGCTCTCCTTCCTCCCCAGCAAACAGACAGGTGTCTGCAAGGGCCCGGGAGGTTTTATGCCCCTCAGGGGTTTGTCACTTTTCTCTTAATTCGGGTTCTTTCTGGGTGATTCCATTGCGCCTCTCTGGTTGCGATATTTTTTTTTCTTTTGAGGGAAAAAGAACAGTTGGGTGGTGGCAGGCAGTGCCGAGAGGAGAGCAAGAGCGAGAGCGAGTTGGGCCAGGGCCAAGGTAACCAGCTGCCTTCCAAGACAAGCCTGTCAGCAACGCTCCCTGGAATTTCCTCTGTGTGTGCTCAGGGCTCAAGTTTTCCATAAAGTCCCACGTTCCAGCAGGGGACCCGGCAGGTCCCCGAATGCAGCTCCGTGGTCAAGGGCTGGCAAAGTGGCCACCTTCAGTCGCAAGATCCTCGGAAGGATCTCGAAATGGCCCTGAGCTATGGTGGACAATGGCTTTAATCTGTCCTGGGAATGAGTAGGTCCCAGCTGGGCTCAGAGTGAGGCCAGGAACCTTCCCTCCCTTCAGGCTAAAACACCTCCCCGTGGATTCCTTAAACACTGCTGTGTTTATCTAGAAGGCAGCAGGCAGAGGCTCTGCTGAGGCGGACATTTTGAGTGAACTTGATTCTCACCTCCCAAGCAGGACTCTCTGTCCCTTTCTCCAAAGGTGGGCCCCACAGGGGGACAGCAGTAGCCTGGGGGGACCCTGGCCCTGCTGCACAGGTGGCCCCAGCCGAGCTCCCTGGCTGTCCAGTGAGGGGTGCGGCCATCAGATGGCCAGGGCTGGCCTCATTAGTATGCAGGGCGGAAGCCACAGCCCCCACTCCAGTGTGGCTGCAGCTGCCCAGCCTGCAGCGTCTGGTTACAGCACAAGCATTCTCAGTGCAAAGGAGGCTGGCGAGCCTTTTCTAACCCCCCAGGAACCCCAAATCAGGCTGGGTCACCCTCCCCTCACATCTGCAGCCTTCCCTGGCCTGCAGCACACTCAAGCCCAGCCCCGGCCCCCATGCTGGCTGGGTCTCCGCTGACTTGAAGGTGTTCTTGTTGCTGTTTTGTGCATAAGGATTATTGAAACCACCTTGTTGGAGGATAATATTCACGCAGAAAAGTGCACGGCTCAATGAGTTGTCACCAACTGGATATAGCCAGGAAACCAGTACCTAGACTGGAAAACCAAGTAGCCCTCTGGGGTCCCCTTCCAGGCTCTGCCTCGCCCAAAGACAGAGTGCATGGGTGTGTTCCAGTGACCATTCACGATGCCCCGTTTCCCACTCTGCACTGTGTGGGGCCCTCTGCGGGGCTCTGTGCACAGCTGCCCTGTTTTTTCCACAAGCTGCCTCTTGCGCCATGGTGCAGTCTGCCCCGTCCACTGCCCCGCCCACTGCCCCACCCACTGCCCCCAGGGGTCACGCACACCAGCACCCCAACACCACATGCATATTCCCATCCGTGCCCCTTAGGGACCTGGCGAGGGTGTGTAAAAAGTACACAGGGGCGCAGAATGGTCGAGTGTGTTAGCTTCCTATGGCTGCTTGATAAAGTATCGCAAACGCAGTGGCTTAAAACAACCCCAATTTGTTACTTTCACATTCATTCTGGAGGTCAGAAGTACAAAATGGGTCTCGCTGGGCAAAACCAAGGTGTAATAATAAAAAAAAAAAACCAAGGTGTGAGCTGGGCTGCATGCCTGAGGCTCCAAGGGAGGATCTGCTCTGCCGGCTCCTGGGGCCTCCAGCATTGCTGGGCTGTGGCCCCGTCATTCCAGCCTCTGTTTCCACTCTCATGTCTCCTCCTCTTTTGAGCCCTCCCGCTCACCTCTCGGGAGGACCCTGGGATGACCCTGGGCCCACCTGGGTAATACACGACCATCTATCTCCCCATCTCCCAGTCCTAAACTCAATCACATTTGCAGACAGCCTTTTGTCATGCAGGGTGACACAGTCACGGATTCTGGGGATTAGTGGCTATCTTTGGTGTGGAGGTGGGATCGCTGTCCCACCTACCGCATTGGGTGTGCAGTGGCCAATGTGTCCAAGAAAAACCAGCTTGAGCTTCCAAGGGTTTGCGCCAGTTTATGCTCCAGCCAGCAGGGCATGCACATTCCTATTTCCCCACACCCCACCTTCCTCCCTCCTGACCCCACTGCCTTCCCTCCCAAGGCCCTGCTTCAGCCTGACGTTGCCCACGCCCAGGACCCGGGGGAGTGCAGACCCACTCCTCTCCAGCTCCACCTCGGAGGATGCCCCCCTGTAGGATGAATGGGCCTCCACAGGGTACATCTCTTAAAACACAATAAAACATAGCACCCAGTGCTGGCGAGGCTGTGATGAAAAGGGCAGCCCTGTGCACTCCCCATGGGAACAGAAAGCAAATTGGCGACGAGTTCCAAGAGCCTTGACAATCCTCAGACTTTTTGACTCTGCAATTTGTTCTGGCCAGCTCTCCTGAATCCATCACGTGGGAGGTGCTGGATAAATAGTCGTTCAGATGAATTGGGCTGAACCTCAAGGCAGCCGAGGTGGGTGGAAGAAGAGGAGAGTTAGAGGTGAGCTTTGGGTATGACTCACACACCCTTAAGGAAAATAACAGCATGTGAGAGCGCCACAGGGAAGTTAGCAAGTTCAGGGCTGAGGAGGGGCATTCCTTCCTGTCTGGTGTGTGGCCGCCCTGTCCTCGCCCCCCGTTGGAGACTGCACCCCCCAGCTCTTCTCTTCCTGCTGTGCGTAAGGGTCATTGCTACTTTCCAGCAGAGCGAATCATAAACACCGAGTGAGAGAAGAGAGGCGAACGTGAGTCAGAGAACGGGGAAGAGAGAAAGGAAAGAATTCTTCAGCGATTTAAAAGAAAAAGACTCCCCACTAAAAGCAGGGAGTCAGACTTTCCTGGTCGCCGCTATGGCATCTACTCAGACAGAGCAATAACACCAGACCATGGTCCTCACAAAACACAGGCTTGACTGAGGTCACTGCCTGTCTGATTAAAAACAATGCCGGATGTGCCACTCTGGCCACGGGACAAAATAGCATCTCTGCCTTGTATCCGTCGAATACTTCATAGTTTACAAAATGTTTTCTCCAGCAATTGCCGCCTTTGGGTTCTGTGTGCTGGGAGTAGGCTGGCTAGGACCAACCTGAGTGCAGGAACCTGGGTGCAGGTGATCGGGAAAGCGAGGCTTAGTGGGGTCCAGCTTCTGTCCCACGGAGCCAGAAACACTCAAAGCTCGGTCTTTGGATCAAAGTCCTAAAGACCCTGTGAGTTCTCAAAAAGGCATAGACAGCGGGGTCCTGGTGCTGGGCACCTTCTGTCTCTGCCTCCCCCACCCAGTGCTCCTCCAGCTCTGGCTCGCCCCATCCCCTGCTCCGCTGGACTGCAGTTGGTGGGTCTCTGTCATCCAACTTCTGGTCAGCCTAGGCCAACCGGCGGCACCAGCGAGCGACAGGAGGGCAGGAGAACAGCAGGTTGGGGCTCAGTCTCCCTCTCTTCCCAGACCTCATATGCAGCCACATCCCCTACCAAAGATCAAGCCCCTGTGGGGCCTGTCCTTAGGGCCTCCCTCCCTGGTCCCAGTAACTCAACCTGCTGTGCCAGCCCCCGGGATCCGCACCACCCCGCGCTGGGGTCTCCAACCCACAGCTTGCAGAGAGCCGCTTCCTGAAACCTGCCCCAAGTTAACTGGGCTGTGAGTGCTGTCTTTTCCCGGGGGGGCAGGAGATGCCTTGTTTTATAAAAAACATATTCAAATTGTTATAATTTTAGGGACCAGGATATGTGTAGCCTGACAATAGATTATCATAACATGACAGACTCACCTTCGTGAGGCCAGGCCATGGCTGGTGCAGGCAGCTCTCTGGCTATGGGTCCCCTTGCTGACCTTCTAGAAAGCCAAGTAGACTAGGCCGTGCCCAGGCTTAAGGCCCTTGGTGGCTGCCTGTCACCATGATAGAGTTCAAGCCTCTCCCTTTGTCCAGATCCCAGAGCCTATGGAATCCTGGAATGCCACCCGCCCATTCCCCACCCCTATGCCCTTCCCCCATGTGCTTCACCTCTGACCTCTGGCCTCTGCTCTCTGAGAACTCTCCTCTGAAGTCTTCCCTGATGGGAAAGAGTCACTTGATGGGAGGAACACGGTACAATTCTACCCCTTGCTTCTCAAACCCGAGGAGGCCCGGAGCGTCTCCTCTCAGCCTGGTTCCTCAGGACAGGGCCTGGGCTGGTTCCTGTCCTCATCCCTCAGAAGACATCTCGCCCCATGGGCCAACTGCCCGGCGGCCAGGCCTGTCCTGGCCACTGACCAACACGGTACACGGACGCCGCTCAACTCACAGTGGGGTCACGTCTGGATGAACCCATCATAAATTGAAAATATCATAAGTCAAAAATGAACTTTCATCTTAAGATATTTTTGATTTAAGATGAGTTTGTCCAGATGTGGACCATGGTACGTCCAGGAGCGCGCTGAGTGCCCATCACTTTCACCCCATTGTAAAGCAGGGACTGTCTGTAGCGTGTTTGAGATCATACGACACTGGAATCACACTGACACCAATTGAGAGATGTCAGACTGTTTGTAAAGACAGGAGCCTGGCAAAACACACCTGCCTGGAGCCCCTGCATCCTAAGGACAGTGGTGACAATAGTGTCGTCACCTCTATGAAATGCTAATAATTACGACTAATAACGAATAGTCCATGTCTATCCTAAATTTAATAACAGTAAAGACACTCCAAGAGGTGAGGAAGTTTGGAAGCCAAGCAGGGGCAGCCCCCATGTGTCCGAGGCACGAGGGCCCCCGGGTAGGAGGTGACATGTCCAATTTCCATCTGAGCCAGGCTGCAGGAGCCAGTACCCTGTGTCCTATGCCCTGTCCAGAGAGCTGCTGAGGAAGGAGGCGGGAGGAGAGTGAAGCAGGGGCTTCAGGGGGCAAGGACACGAGCAAAATGACTCTGAAATCGTGAAAATGCTGGAACTTGGAAGAAAGGGGCCAAGATCATCCCCTCAAACTCACTTTGCATTAGAGTCATCGGCATGTTATTAAAGGTTGGCCTCACCCCACGACCCTGGAAATCCTGCCCGAGCCAGAAGGGAGCCTAGGAGTCTGATCCTGAACTCCTGGGTGATCGGCTGCAATCAGGGCTAGGAACTCCCAAATTAAATTGCCTCTGACTTTCTTCCCTTTCCAGCATTCTAGACCTTCCACCACCTCTCGAAGAGATGACTCCCTGCAGTGCAAGCATGGCCTCTCGTGCCCCATTTGTGCATCGGGAAGCTGAGACTCAGAGTGACAAGGCCACGGTCACGAGGTCATAGGGAGGGTTACTGAAAAAGCCAGAACCAGGTCTTGGGCTCACTGTCCAGCTCTTTCCTTTGACACCAGCTCCAGCCTGACCTGCAGGGGGCTTTTCCCCTCTGCCACGGAGCAACACCAGCCTCCTCTACAGACATGAGTGTCGAGACATAGAAGCAGATGAGGGGAAAAGGCACCACGCTGGTGGGTTCCCGTGTCCCTCCTGGGTGAGTCCAGCCTGACAAGGTGCCTCACCTCAAAAGCCACCCCCGTCCGCGCCAGCCCCCATGGCCAGTGGCACGTTCTCAGGACCTCCCGGGAAGATCCGCTCATGGTGCCGTGAGGGGCCCAAGCAAGGCCCACCTCGGATACTGTGGTCCCGTCCCACAATCTGTTTCTAATTCCCTGACACAGGGGGCAATTTTCCCTCCTCCCTCGCTGCCGCGGGCTTCACATGCCTCAAGGATTACACGCTGAGTGAACTCTGTCCGCGCAGCGAGTCAGCGGGGAGCGAGGACAACGCGTTCCATTGTTCCCTGCCTGCCTTCCCAACGCCCTGATTGGCAAGAAAATGTCTCCGAGAGACGGATGGAAAGAAAACATTCCCGGCCGAGCCTCCCATCAGGCGGGTCAGCCACCACCACTGGGACCATCTTTGCAGGAGCTGGTGGGCAGGAGATCTTTCCTGTTAGCGAACAAAGCTCCCTTCTCCCTCAGCTCCCTGTTCCCAGGGAAAGGAACCTCAGAATTGGGGGTGAGCCCCGGGGGACCACGCACTCAGGTTCCCAGGCAGGCCACTTTGCAAATACCGCTCCTACCGTGGTTTATTAACATGATGGCTGCTGTTGCAACTCACAGAGCACATGCTGCATGTTGAGAACTGCGCTGAACTCTCCATAGCAATCACCAGTCAATCCTAAAAGCACAACCGCGAGGTGGGTACTGCCGTCGGTCCTATTTTATAGATGGGAAGACGGAGACTACAGGAGTGAAGTGAGCCCCAAGCTCACTGAGTTTAGCTGATGAGCAGCAGAAGTTGGAACCCAGGTCTGTCAGATTCCAAAGCCCGAGACCCAACCATTCCACCCCCGCTTGCTGCCTCTTCCTCGAGGAAACTCAAAACTTCTCCCCAGTCTTCACCCCATGAGCCCCGTGAGTGTCGCCCCCACGCCCCCTCGCTGGCGTGCATGGTCTTGTTCAAGGACACGGCGACAGGAGATGCAGAGCGGCGGCCATGGCCGGGAGGGGTGGTGCTGTCAGCTGAGTGACATGACTCTGGACACCTGTCTTGTGACACCGGACACCCATTCTGGAGCAGATGGCACCTGGAGGGGTCCCCTGGGGCTGCCAAAACACCGTGCTGCAAAATGGGAGGCTTGACACAGCGGAAAGTTGTTCTGGAGGGCAGAGGTCCCAGCCCCTCTAGCCAGGGTCTCCCTGCCTCTCCCAGTGGTTGCCCAACTCCTGGGTTTGCAGCTACGGCGCTTCCACCTCTGCCTCTCATCGCACGGCCTCCACGTGTCCCTGTGCACCTGACTCTTCCTCTTCTCGTAACAACACAACCACTGTATTGAGGCCACCCTAATCCAGCGTGACCTTAACTGAATTACCTCTGAAAAGACTCTATTTCCAAATAAGGCTGTATTCTCAGGTTCCAGGTGGACATGAGTTTCAGGAAGACACGAATTTCCCCAGCACACCAGCTATCCATCCATCAACCCTCGGACCAGACTGACATTCACATCAGCCCCTCTGAGCTGGGGCTGTGTGGTTCAGAGCCCTCGCTGGGACTCCGGGGCCCCAGCCACATGGGGAGGGCCTTTGGAAGTCCAAAAAAGGAAGAGATCACTTGTATCTGGGGATGGTTGGGGACAGCTGCGTGGTGAAGGCAGCACTCAAGCTGGGCCTTGGAGAAGGAGCAGGGACACCCTGCGAGGGTCAGGTGGGCGCCTTGAGAAAGGAACAGGACCAGGCTATGTTTTGGGTTCATGTGTCTTAACTTCAACAACTGGTTTCTAAAGAGACCTGTCTCCTGTCACACCACCTGAAGGGCTAGTTGTTGGGAGTCAACATGGCCGTGAAGTGGCAGCTTACGGCAACCATTTATGCCAGCCTTCACTTCCTCCTTCGTCCTCCTCCCCTGGAAATTCCCACGCTGTATTTGAAAGTCCCGCGCTTCCTTTCCCGCGCGCCAAGACCAATGGCCCCTGCTCCCTCACGTCACCCGTCTACCACCAATCAGTGAATGC
>CAUYSK010094648.1:0-44583 GCA_963575035.1 Avahi laniger
GTACCACCCGCATGCGCAGCGCGCTGCCCTGGCCGGCCGCGGTCCTCCAAGCCCGCGGGAACGCTCGGGCTCACCCAGTGTAGGCCGGTCCTTGGCCCAGCTCATGGCCGGCTTTGGGGAGCCACCCACGCGCCAGTGTACTGGCCTCAGAGCCCTCGTGCACGCGGGTGGACGTTGGGCACAGCAGGAAGTGGTGCGCAGGCGGCCTCGGCAGCCACTTGCAAGCCTAGGGCCTCGAAGACCTCTCGGATGGCGTCGTGGGACAGAGACGCTGTGGCTGGAGGTTTTTCTCTTCCGCCGTCCTGCCTGTGAATACAGATCTTGATGGAGAGGCTACAACTAGATATTCAGGACTTCATGATATGCAAAAGTATGAAGAAATGTCAATTAAAGACGGCAAAGTAGAGTAGAAAATAATTCAGAACTCACCACAAAGGAGCTAAAGCAGACTTTTGGTGAAAAATATGTGAAAACCACAAAATTCCTCCCCGTCTTGATGAACAGACTCTGCAAGGTAACTCTGAGGGAGGAACAAGCCAAAAGGAAATACCCTCTAACTTAACAGATCAAAGCTTTGACTGTGAGGAAAAAGATACGTCTAAAGTGCCTGTCTCTGCAGAAGTCCGGGCATTTCCTGACCGAAAGGAGCCCAGTCTCAAAAATGCCTTTCCATGTCGTTCGTGCTGTGGGTCCCCAGAATACACTTGCCCATCATCTTCAAAGCTTTATAGAAATGAAAACAAATTAGACTGTGAAAGTAATAACAAACCTAACACTTAACATGTTCTTAACAGAGATGAGAATTTTTATGCTGTTACAGAAAATAATAATGCAAGTAACCAAGAAGTTGTTGGAGTTGAAATGAACAAAGACCAAGAGTCGAATATGCAAACAACAAAAAATATGGACCAAAATACCATTAATTGGAAATTATACCTTAAGATTGTGCCCATCAAAGGGTAGGGTGCTAGTAACAAGCACAAAAAGTACCAACCCCAAACTCCACATGTCTGTGGTGGGGCCGTGATGCTTTTTTCTCTCCAGTATCTCCGGGGATATGTAGAAAGTGGTCCCACAAACGGTCTGCAGTGGATGGAGTTACCAGTGTAAACTGGGCACTTAGGCTGAAATCCGTTATTTTGATGTTATACTTTTCAAGTAACAGATTCTCCAGCTAGAGGGAAAACATCAAAACAGAAATAAAATTTAACCAAAATATAATTAGAACTATGCAAGAATAGGCATTTCATAAAGAAGCTTTTTGTAATGATAATAAAGGTAATATCTCCTAATTAATGAAATAAGAAAATATTTTTTCTATAGGAAAAATACAGGAGACAAATTTGAACTCGTAATTTTATCACATTAACAATCAGTAACAGACATGAAATGCTAGAAAATCATCATTCATTCTTATACTAATTTAAACATCAAATGCCCCAAGAAAAAACTTTTGACAGGTTTTTTTCATTTGTTTGTTTTTTAGAGACGGGGTCTCATTCTGTCACTGAGGCTAGAGTGCAGTGGTGCAATCACAACTCACTGCAACGTCAACCTTCTGGGCTCAAACGAACTTCCTTCCTCGGCCTGCTGAGTGGCTGGGACTGCAGGCGTGTGCCACCACGCCTGACTAATTTTTAATTTTATTTTTCTTATAGAGAGGTTTCACTATGTTGCATAGTCTGGTCTTGAACTCCTGGCCTCGAGCAGTCCTCGTGCCTGTGCCTCCTCAAGTGCTGGGATTATGGGCCACCATGTCTGGCCCTTTGACAGATTTTTAAATTAAAAATAATCAGGGGTTTGTTCAAAAAAAAAAAGGGAGCACTTGCTTGAAGTTGGTAGCCACATTTTATGAAAATTGCTACATAGCTGTAAAATGGCTATTACTAGGGAAGGAAGAATCCCAAACCTCATTCAAGAGACAAATCACAGTCACTTCCATTTATTTCAACAAATATTTACTATGTAGCTACTACACAACAGATGTTACATTAGTGTCTGGACATGAAATAAGCAAGACAGATAGGGCCCTGCCCTCAGGAGCTCACACTTTAAAAGGGGAGAGGCAGAAAGACAAGCAGCTGCCCTGAGACCCAAGTGCCGTGTAACCGAGGAGGTGCGGGGGCCGCGGGCCTGCGCTGAAAGGGAGGGACTGCTTCCTGGGAGGCGATGTCGAAGCATAAGAAGGTGCAGCTGGTCCGAATGCGTGTGTGGACAAGGGCTGTTTCAGGTAGAGTCTGAGAACACACAGGTGAGAGAGAGCACAGACTTCACTCGAGACACTGAAAGTGTGTGGGAGAGAGATTCAGACAGATGGCTGGAGAGGATGGTCAGGGTGAATCACAAAGGGCTGTACTCCACAAGTTTGGGTTTTCAACCTAAGGGCGACGGGAAGCCCACGAAGAGTTGTTTAAGCAGAGAAATAACAGTCTTACTTGTGGTTTTAAAAAAGTCCATTCTGGGAGCAATGTGGAAATACATATGAGAAGAAGACACAGGGAAAATTGGAAGCAGAGAACAGGCAGGAAACTAGTGTTATAATCAAGTAGGAGATGATGGCGTCTGGCCTGGGACAGTGTAACAGAGACAGGAAAGAGCGAGTGAGTGCAAGAGATATTTAGAGAACAGCAGTAAAAGGACCTGGTGACTGAGCGGATGGTAAAGCAGAGGGACACCTGAGGAGGGACACCTGAGGAACATTAGTCACCAGAATGAGAAGTGAAGGTTCAAGTTCAGGAAGGAAGAGTTTAAGCTTTGAACTTGCTGGACCTGAGGTGCCTGAAGGACACTCTGGTGAAGAAAGACACCTTTTTGACAGATGGCCCCTAGACCCTGGGAGAGCCCCGTGGCTGCAAGAAGGGATTTGGGGGTCATCAGCACACTGCAGGTGGCCACTGCAGCTAATGGAGGAACACAAATCCAGTGAGGGTGGGCAGAGAGAGGAACGAGCAAGTCAATGACAATCATATAAGGAGAGAGTAGGGGCGAGGACCAAGCTAAGACACGGAGTGTAGAAAATGTTTAGAGACATAGGCTCTGACTACGAAGAGAGAAAAAGGGTGTATCTGGAAGGGGGTGTAAGGTGGAGAGGACTTTTGGTAAAAAGATGGTGTGGACTTGAGCGCTGGTGAGAAGCAAGCAGAGAGAGTGAATGACAAAATGGAGAGAAAAGAGGCATGGGACAACGCACAGCCCACGGAGGGGGAGAGGACCCGGCACACAGAGGCGGGGTCAGCAGAGGTGCCCGCTTTCCTGTAACATGAGGCGAGGGGAAGGATGCTCGCAGGTGCAGGTATTGGTACGTTTGAGGTTCTGCCGGACTGAGCGAGTTTCTGCCTGGTGTTTCCATTTTCTCTGTGAAATAGGAAACCTCATCCTATGCCAGGGCAGAGGCTGTGAAAGGGTCTCAGATAGGCGCTGCTGTTAACAGGAGGCAATGCTACCCGGAGAAGTAGAACAGAACGCCAGGTGGCCCTGAGGACACTGTCCAGGCGTGACCACACACTTCCGGAGGAAGGACCGCACACATCTCATTGGCTGTGCGATGACTGTCCTCCAGAGATCAACCACCAGCACCTTAACTGAAATGTAAAACACTTCTCATGGACTTCACTTTTATTTATTTGTAATGCTCTACTAGAATTTGAAAGGATTCAATTATTATGAGATTGATTTTTGTTTTATTATGTTTAATAACAAAATCTAATCTACACCTCACTTGTGTAATGAGAGAACTGAACGCATACAAACAGAGCACACACTTAGGACACTTCCACGCATCTTCAGATGCCTGTGCGCCGCAGACCTCCTGTGACAGTCATCCACCGCCGAGACCACCTGAATGAGGACAGACGGAAGGCTCAGCTCTCACAGCACAGGATGCGTATTTAAGATGAAAATAACTTCGCTAATGTTCACACATGAAAAGTACTCAGTGAGCACCTCAATGTGTGGATTTCTAAAAGCAATTTTTTTATGCTTTGAACTTTTCAATCTGGAGAAATTCAGGGACAAGAAGAGATAGGTGAGGATGTCATTCCTGTTCTCTCCAGTTTTAAATGCAAGTTTCTTCTTGGACTCTTCCTGCTAACATGCCACCTGTTTTTGAGCGTAACGCCAGGATCCAACCAATCGCCTGCATCTGGAGGACCCTGGCTGCCCCCCGGCCCGGGGCCAGATGGCTCTGGTGCAACCTTCCCACGACTGTGTAACCAGCTCAAAACCAAACTATGGATATTTAATAGACTTACTTCATTTTCTGAGGGTCAGGTTCCTCTTTCTTAGAATGGAGGAATGAATGTTGTATGTGAACTATGAAAAGTACTATGTTGTAATGTATGTGAACTATGAAAAGCACTGTTAATTAAACAATTGTTTTACTGGACAAAATAAGAAATAAAAAAATAAAAAAATAAAAAGTCTAAAATGATTGCTTAAACAGTTCAGATGAGGAACAGGTGCTGGACTTGGCATAACCCTTAGAAATTCTTGATGATTAGTTACATTAGCAATATTGTAAATGTAAGGATAGTCACTGTAAATGGGAGAATTTGTTAGGCACTTATGATGACAGCTCTTAAATAAAATGTCATATTAGGTTGTGTTTATGCTAAGTGAAAGGACATTATAATGATTAGACTGAAAGACTTTGGGTATTAGGGATTCACCCATTTGCTTAATGGGGTTTTATAGAATGTCTACTTAGTGGCAGACACTATTTTAAGCCCTGGGATATATAGTAATGAATGGGAGGCTACTATCAAATTCCCTTCTCTCAAGGAGCTTTCACTCCAGAAATGCAGAAAAATCTACATAGTACTTTCTTTTATTGACAAGTGCCCTTTCTTAAGCCCCAACAGGATTTTTAAGTTGTCCTTTCTTCCTTATAGCCGGCCAAGGGACTTATCCTATTTTCCTCCCTCTCATTTGGTGTCTGAAGAATTATAGCCTTTTCTGTCTAATTTAGCTGCAAAAAGGAAGTAATCTATTATCAATGCCCATTTTCTTCTGCCCTGAATTTAAATATTTGAGATTCATTAAGTTTTTGTATTTTGATAGTATTCCATATGGAGGAGACAGTAAGCATGATTTATTAGAAAGATACAATGAGCCACTATAAATTCCAAGATTTCAGTAGCTTATTTCTTGCTCATGTAAGGAACAGAACAGTAGCCCCCCAAAATGGATGCCTTTCTTCCAACGGCTGATTCAGAGAACTAGGCTCTTTTCACACAGTGGCTCTGCTATATACAGTTCTTTGGTTTCTGATGTCACTGTTCTCTGTATCAATCTGGCAGAATGGAAAAGACTAAGAAGCACCTCATATGAGAGGTTTTCATCATCTAGAACTTAGTCTATGGTCATACGTACTGTGAAGGTTAATTTTATGTGTCATCCTGAGTGGGCCATGGGTGCATGGATTAAACATTATTTCTGGGTTTTTCTATAGAGATGTTTTCAGATGAGATTAGCATTTAAATACATGGATTCAGTAAATTACCCTCCCCATGGTAGGTGAGCATCATCCAGTCTATTGAAGACCTGAATAAAAAACAAAAGGTGAAGGAAAGGAGGAATTTGCACCGTTTAACTGTGTGGTATATATAAAGCTCTGTTCTACGTACTCTTACTTTACAATAAAGCCCATATTAAAGCCTAATAGCTCTATTAAGTTGGTACCCATTATAATTTTCACTTTAAAATTAACATAATAAAAACTGAGAAAGTTGATGAAAAGTCAAAGTAACCTTACCTCTATTGGTGTGGGTTGTTTGGGGGCCATGTCCAGTGTCCCTGAGTAAAAATGTCAAGTGTCCTGTGTTAAAGCGGCCTTATCTAACCATTCTCTGGTGCCAGGAAATATGCAAATTGTTTTTTAAAGAAAATATTTCTTAACTAAAGTACAGAAATTTAATGGCTTGCCTATCACAGATAGACATTTTAAGAATAAGCTAAAACAAATAGGTAACTGAAAACACAAAATACTTTTCTAATAATTAGGATTGCCTTGGGAGATAGTGGTTCACAAGAATGAAGTTAATCAAATATAAGCTTAGAAAATATTGTAGAAAAGAATTCCAGTAGCATTTGAGTTGTTGATCATTTATGGATTCTTCTAAATTCAATATTCAACAATTATAAAAATATTGCCTCAAATTAAAATTTGTTAACAAGCATTTCATAAGATTTCATAAAGGCTTAGTTCTTCTTAGAACATAGATTTTGTGATAAATGCCAAGACATATCTTGAAGAAATTCTTCCACTCATATAGTTCATTTAACATTTGTTCAAAAAATTTGCATTGGGTACCTACTATGTGCCAGGCACTGATTATCAGTACTGTTAATATTTTGTAGATTAAGACTGATAAAATTCCACACAGAAACTATATTTTATTGAAAGAAAAACTAACAAAAAAAATTCCAGGATATAATAAATCCTATAAAGAAAAAGAAAGTATAGAATAATGGAAGATATTGATGACTTTTATAGAGTGAAAGCATCCTTTCAGGAAGAAGATAGATGAGCAATGATCTGAATGAAGCAATGTGACAAACCATGAGAACACATGGAGGAAGAGCTTCCTATGAAGAAGGAAGAGATGGTATAGAAACCCTAAAGATACAATTTGATGTGTTTGAGGAGGGGTAAAAATATTAGTGTGGGAGGAGCAGAATAATTCAGGGAGAGATATAGGAGAGAAATTCAAAAAGGTGGGTGGGGCAAGATTATGTAGGGCCTTCGAGCACGTGGTAAGGAGTTGCAATTTTATTCTGTTGTGTAAGTGTCTTAGGAGTGATGAAGATACCACAGTAGATTGATGCCTAGACCCGGCCAAGGCTAACCAAGATAGGTAAGAAGTCCCTCTGCGGAGCCCTGTTTTAGCTCCAGCTTTGCACCAAACTGCTCAACTGCCTTTGTCACCAGAGTTACTAGTATTTAAAATACCCATAGAAAATAACCCCTCAAAATTAGGACACCCCATCCCAGGTGACCCTTAAATAGGGGAAGCCCTCTGCTACATGTGCAATTGCTGTTGCTACACAAGACCTGAGACAGAGGACTGCTGTCTGCTGCTCTCTGGTCTTCCCGGCTCACCTGAGCATCTGTAAGTAATAAAAATCCCTTAAACTTTTGCATTGTGGTTGTGTTATTAAAGCCATGCCCATGATCCTACCACTGATGGTGAAGACACCATGAAGGGTCTCATGCAGGGGGAATTTTCTCCTCTGTTTGGGTCTCTGGTGGCTGCTGGGGACAGTAGAGAAGTGTTCGGAGCTTTTCAACAGGAAAATGATATAATCTCATAAGCATATTTAAAAACTACTCTAGCTCGTACATGGAGAATAGGCTGAAGGAGATTGAGTGCTAATGAGAAGACAGAAAACTTCAGTATTCCACATAAAATAATTGTCTCTTAAACTAGAGTGGCAGCAGTGTTTGGTGTTTGGTTTAATATTTTGAGGGTAACTCTTTCAAAATTTTTTTTCTGGATAGGCTATGAAGCAATAGGAAGGAAGGAGAGGAATCAAGATCAAATCCTGGTTTTTTAACCTGAAAAAAATTGGGAAAAGGTATAAACATTTACTGAATCATAAGACCACATGAACAAAGTGTTTTGTTTGCTTTTTTAATTTGGCAAGTACAGTGTAATTAAGACATCTTTCAGATATGTTAATTTTGAGAACATTTTTAGACATCAAATGGAAATGTTGAAGAAGTAGTTGCTTCTGTTATATTACTCCGTATCTCAGGAGAGAAGTTAGGGCTATAATTTTAGAGTTACTACCATGTGAATTCCCTTTAAACCATGAGACTTTATGAGATTATCTAGAGCAGTAATTTGGGAAAAAAGTAGAGAATCAAGGGCTAAATACTATGGGAGGATACACTAACAACAAAAACTGAGAAAAATGTCCAAAGAGGGAAAAGAAAAATAAGTAAAATTAACCTTTTCTAGGTAGATGTCTCCAAACATGCTGGTCAGATGCTATCCATGTAAAATGCAGCGTGTTCACATTGTTTAACATTACAAAGGACTCTGTCTATTGTCATTACAACTTGTGAAAACTTATAGTGCCCATATCCTCAAAGCTCTGTGTATTACTAAGAGATTTATTATAATTGTTCAGTCTTCCTGATTTTGTCCATTTCCTAGGTCCAAAATTTTTAAAATTCACATTTTATCATAAGCATCTGTAAAACTCTTATCCTAGTTGGCCCCTTCCCCAAACCCTTTTGATTATGTTAAAAAAACAATCCTCAGATATATTGAAAGACAGAGAAAAAAAAAAAACGAATCCTACCAGATGTGATTCTAAAATGAAATGTTTGAAAATGAGTTTGGGTCATATTATTAAGGACCTTGAATTTTAGGATGAGCTTTTGGAAATGTTTGTTTTCTATGACTTCTGAGCTTCAGAGAAATTATTCTGGTAGAAAAATAAGAGTAAATTATGGAAAGAAGACATTAGAGAACAGGAAGGTGGTTATTTGATTATTCTACATTTAAAAATATGAAAATTTGGTTTGGGTTTGGAGAGTAGGAATGATACACAGAGGAAGACATATGGCTAGGACTTGAAGATGCAGGACCTAGATTGAAGTCTCCCAGGCAGAGAGAAAGTGGTTGAAATATTGAAGATAGTAAAAACAAGGAAAGGAAGAAAGAAAAGGAAGGGAGAAAAAGATGAGTATTAAACATGATAATGTCTGTATTTAGGGATTAGAGGAGGAAGAAGAGTTATTTAAAAGACTAAGTAAAATGGAAGCAGGAATCATGACAGGGAAAGGGTATTATTATTAAAGAAAAAAATGTCTTCACATGTAACTCTTGGGGCAAAGGAAGACGTAAGTGTATTTGTCACCTACAATGGGATGATCCTATAGACTTATTGTCCAAATTGGTACTTTTTTGAGAGTGAAAGGAGATGCAGAACAATAGCATGCTAATTGATCTACAACAGCTATAAAGTAGTACTCTCTCTGGAATGCTGGACATACAGTCACTCTGGGTAAGAGGATTGAACTGGTGGGGGTCAGGGTGGGCACAATTGCAGGCTATATAGTTGCTAACAGGAGAGTATGCACTGTGAACTCAGAGGACGGAGGAGAAAATGAAATCAAGGGCACACGCAGAGTAGTTAGCTTTAATAAGAAAGGGGAGTGTTCTTCCTAAACATCAATAGCCAAGTTAGAGTAGCAACACAATGACCCAGAGGGATTTTTAAAAGGAAAGAGGGCACGGGGGACTTCCCTTTAGAGAGTGTCAGTCCTTTCAGTACAGTAGGCGGAAAGGTCATCTAATGAAAGTGAAAGGTGGAGTTGGGGATTTGAAGATTACAGAAAGCTTTTCAAAGGATTACTCTTGGAAATGGTGCAAGAAGTCAATATATATTAAATGCAAAGATGGCCAAGCAGGATCAAGGTCTCACTCAGGTGTCCAACTCTCAGGAAGGATAAATAAATTGCATAATAACAGTTACCATGTAGCGAATGTTTACTATATGATCTACACTAAGTATTTTACATGAATGACCTCATTTTTATCTCAAAACAATCCTATGAGATAGATGTTATCATTATCCTCATTTTCCAAGTGAAGATACTGAGGCACGGAGTGTTTAAGTAATAAATCTTCAAAGATCACACAGCTAAGATGTAAAGAGTCATGATTTAAATTTAGCCAATCTGGCTTCAGAAACCAAAGTCTTGACCACTGAGCACATTGCCTCTTAAGGTTAATGTTAACTGTGTTTTGAGGCCATAAAATAGATTTCAGAGTGGTATTCATTCTTACAAGCAAGAAAAAGGGTTTTACAAGATTAGACACATATTCAGGGAAATCCAAATGCATTTCCAAATGGAAAGCCATGCTCAGGGTAAGTGTGTCTCACTGGCTACATTGTTGAGGCTCCACCATGATCTGCAATGATGCTGTCATTTGATGCCAAGCGGGACACAGTCAGCCTGTCACAGGAAGGTTTATACTACGTTGGCCTATAGCTCTAAAGATGAAAAGATGATTTGAGTCTGTAGTGTATCATTTACTAGCGTGGTATTTTCAGCATTTCAAAGAATATCAATCAGGAATCCTTGAAAGCTGAAATGTGTTTTCCTGAAGTGAGCAAGCTGGTACAATAATTCTTAAATCCTTTGTTGTTGTGGAGGAAGTTTCTATGGGTTTTCATCATAAAAAATATTTTATACTACAGCTACCAAAAAAACCCTATCAATCTAAGATCTAGCATTAGTTCTTTTATAGTTTGGTTGCTAGGTAATAAACACACACTGAAAAATGCAGTTTGAGGAGGAAAATGCCTCAATAAAGAGAATTCCCATAAGGTTTGGGATGACAATCTCACTAATATTCTACATTAAAAAAATCAAGCACAGGAGTTTCTTAGAAAATTACAAAATTTGCCACAGCTTTCCAGAAAAGCAATTTTTAGCATCTTCAGATTTCTTTATTCCAGTGCCTTGCAAGTGCTTTTCCTATAATATGTGTTCTATAAATAATTATCAAATAAATCAATCTGTGATTTAATAAATAAATAAATTATGTCTGTTCCTATTCTGTAAGTTCCAAACCATATGTGAAATACATATGGACTACTAAATGAATATGATTTTTATAGTGGTAGTATTCTATTTTCATAAATCTTTCTTTCTTCGCAATAAAATTTATAGATTTATGGATAGCTGATGAGATTATATGTATTTATTCAATATTAATATTTACATCTGAAAGTAGTATATTCTCATGCATAAATACTGTTATTCAGTTTTCAGATGGTTAAGCAAGCTTTGAAATATTAATTACTTTCCAGAAAAATAATACCACAGGCCAAATTTTAAGTTAAAAAAAACTATATAAATGGTAGAATTTAAGAGGTCATTAGCAAAATGTGGTATAAAGAACAGGTTGCAAAATCAAATATCGGTTAAATGTCTGGAAGTAACATAATGAATGAAAGGATTGGGTGAGGGAAAATGGCGTTTCAACGGCAAGTGAAGGCGAAGATGTGAAGCAACAGAAACTCTCATTCCTTGGTAATGGGAAGGCAAAATGGTGTAGCCACTTCAGAAGGCAATTTGATAGTTTCTCGCAAAACTAAACATACACTTACCATATGATCCCACAATTGAGCTCCTTGGTATTTACCCAAATGAGTTGAACATTTACATTCACAAAAAACTCTGACATGAATTTTTATAGCAATCTTATTCATAATTGTCAAAACTTGGAAGCAAACAAGATGTCTTCGAATTGGTGAATGGATAAACAAAATATGGTACATCTGTACACTGGAATATTATTCAGTGATAAAAGAAATGAGCTATCAAGTCACAAAAGGATATGGAGGAAATTTAAATGCATACTGCTAAGTGAAGGAAGCCAAGCTGAAAAGCCTACTCACTGTATCATTCCCATTAAATGACATTCCGAAAAAGACAAAACTATGGAATCAATGAAAAGATCAGTGGTTTGAGGGGAGGAAGAGGAATGAATGGGTGGAGTACAGGACATTTTTAGAGCAGGGAAACTATTCTGCAAAATACAGTATAATGATGGACACATGTCATAATACATTTATCAAAACCCATACAATCTACAACACAAAGTGTGATCCCTAATGTAAGTTATGGACTTTAGTTAATAATAATATACAGATATTGGTTAACCAGTTGTAACAGATGTACCACACTAATGCAAGATGTTAATGATTGGAGCCACTGGGGAGGAAGGAATATATAGAAATTTTCTGTACTTTTTGATCAATTTCTCTGTATATTTTAAACTGCTTAAAAGTAAATTTATTTAATTTTTAATTAAATAAATAAATTTTTAATTAAATAAATAAATTTATTTATTTTTTTAAAAAAATATGGCATCCAAGCAGAAACTTGCATCAAGTTGGGGAGTACATCTTCAAAATATTTACAATTCCCATATTTTAAGGATAATTCCTTTTTTTAGATAAAGAAAATTTGTTTTCTCAAGAAAATATATTTAAAACACTGAGCCAAATTTTTCAAATCTATGAGATAGACAATAAAATATTCATGTCTCATGTTGAAATAACACATGGGATTTCAGAACTAAAATGTATTTACTTATAATTTATTAAAGTATTTCTGTCATAGCCTAGTATAACTGATGAGAAAAATACAAAATTAGTTCATTATAAGTGATTGTACATACATAAATATTTTTATTGATTCAACTTTATTGTTCTTTAAAAAAATTAATACTTGTTACAATTTTTATAGGCAGGTTTTAGAGAGAGGAAAACATTTTTAGATCTTATATATAATATAATTTATATTTGTACTGTTTTTTCTTATAAAATTGGATAACTCATATACCGTGATTTACTTTTAAATTGCAATTAGTAAAAAGAGACATAGGTATTCCAAAATTTGTTTATAATGCTAATTGATGGAAACATGTAACTTGAGAGGTAATACATAATTAGGTCCATATTCAACTGAAATATATAGTGTGTATACATGTATAGGAAATAGATATGTAACATACTGTGTAGTAATTAATGCCCATAAAGACAGCTAATATATTTCCTCAATTATAAGACACATTTATCTTGTATTTTAATATCTCTAAAATTAGATTGTATCTTTAAATTAATATTCACTTAAATAAATTTTGGTGATCATACCATTGAAAAGATTGTGTGTGTGTAATGTTTTGCCTTGAGCTTAGTTTACATGAAACACTTTCTATGATCTAAGTTTCAAGTTCTATTTTAAGAGATGAAAGATCGATATCCAGGTAAGAAAGAATATTGTAATTCACTTATAAATTTTAGAGGTTACTGGATGAGAGAATAAAATAAGGAGTATGTAAGGGTAAAGAGTATGTAAGGGTGTGGAGAAAATTTCTCCGGTTTTTAGCTCATCTCTACCTTTTTTCTTCTAAAGATTATTGTTTCATATAAAGTGCTGTACTAATTCTTAGGCTAATTTTTAAAAGAAATAGCCTTAATTTTTGTTTTAAAGAAGCTTAGAGTCTGTTGACACAGTAGAACACAGGACATGTTACATAACATTTGATCTCTTACTGCAGAAACTTGGGACTTTCCACTGTATACACAGATGAGTGTTAAAGTTTGTATTTATTTTTATTGTAACTTGGCAGTGTTGATATAGGGATATGTATGAGAGGAAAGGGAATATAAAACAAAAATTTATAAAGATTAGAAAGATTGAATTTTGTCATTAAGGGGAATAGAAGGTGTTCCAGGTTGAAGACATGGCTTATATGTTTGAGATATAGAGATTGGATTCTGAATTTTAAAATATGATTTTAAAAGTCTAGTCCTCAACAGTAAGACACTTTACTAACCAGTTCACTGAACAGAAGATGTGCCTGTGTAAATGATAGGCTAAATATTTGAACCTTAGTAGCTTCCCTTAATAGCCAACAGATTATTTTCCCAGTACAATATTCCCACAACCCTCAAACAGGCCTGCTTATTCACAATGAAATATTTTTAAAATGAGCAATATAATGCCTACAACTTCTTCCTCTAGCACCAGCCATTCAGAGTATGTCACCAACGTAAATTATTTTTATTGCTATTTTCATTCCTTGTAAGACTTTGCAGATTGGCATGCAGCACTTTAAAATTAAAAAAAAATCTTTAATAAAAAATCTTCAAAAAATACCACATAGAATCTTTTTCTAATGAAATATTTTTTGAAGTATATAATACGTGCTATGGCCTTGTTTAAAAGCAATGACAATTTTAGTATGCCAATATATTTGAAAAAGATGATCCTGTTTTTCACAAACTTTGAACAAATTGCCTGGGTGAAATCTTGGCTTCCTCATTTACTGGCTTAGGCAGAAATATAGACTATCTCTGCCTGCATTCTCTCTCTGTAAAATGGAGAAAGTAATACATAGATTTAAGTGAGAAAATATTTGTAAGATGTTTGTGCCAGGCTAGGTTGGCAGGAATAAATGAAATTAAAAAAAAAAAAACTAGAAAATCATCACTAATGCACATAAACACCTGAAATGGAGAACAATATTACAATGCCATTTAAATGAAATACCATTAAAAAGTAAAAATACTCTATTATTTTTAATTAAAACCTTTCCTGTAATAGGTAAAATAATTACATAGAAAAGCCATTAGAAGAATAATAAAAGGACATATGGGAATTAAGCTTAGTCAAGAAAGGACTGAGTGGGAGTTAGGTTTAAAATTCAACATCGCATTTTTCGTTTGATTTCTGAGATCTGGGTGGATCTGATTCCATCGACTGTAACGGATCGTGGAAGTGAGACTGGGAGGGGTCAAAGAGAATAAAATGGAATGTTAAAGGTTTTCACAATTTGGGTACTAGGGTATCAGTAGCATATATAAACGAGATTACATTATGACTTGGGGCTTACCTTGATAATGTAAACTAAATGGCTAAAACATTGGGGTTTTCCAGATCTTGCAATGGTGCTCATCCTCACGTGCTCATGCACTCCAGCATCAAGTGAAGAAAGTATCATCTGGAAACTTTCACATGCCAATGGGTTACAAACAGATCTGTGCAGAACTTTGAAACCCCACGTCTTTTAACAAACAAACCAACTCTACCAATATGCATCTGATCGTATCATTTAGGAGGAGAATTTGTATGTATCTAATTTCAAATGTTATAATTTGATAGTTATTTTCCTATTTCAGAGATACAGACATTTTTCCTTAAGCTAATTAAGGAAGATAGGCTTTGCTTAGACTTAGAAATAATCAATTTCTCTTTGAATTCAGCAAGAGGGAGAAAAGAATGGTTTTAATAAAATCAGTGTGTCTCTTAACAATCAGGCATCCTCTAGAATGTATACATCTACTTCCAGAGTAGGATTCTGCTGGAGCACAGAGGCCAGATACATCTTTACAGAACAAAAATTCAAAGATTAGATTAGTTTCCTCTCACCAATGCTTGCTCAGGTGGGCTGCTTACCACTTGAAGAAGTGGGGTACTATGTAGATTTGCTTGGCATCCGTGTGCATTATGGGGAGCAGTCATCTCTTTTACAGCCGCATAAAACAGTACACAGATTTCATGATGCAGAAAAACAGTGGTGTATTCCTCATTTTCCATCATGTAAATTTTTACTGAACAGACTTGCATGAGGAGTTACCTTCCCTTTAAAACACAAATGAAAAATGCCATCATTATTCACTTTTCCCCTTCTAAGCCTTTGCTTCTAAGAAGCAAACACTTAAACAAGGAGAAAAGAGAGAAGAACATTTTTTAGGGCAAAATTTCTAGGCAGTATACAGCTGATTTTAAATGCTGCAAAAGTCGGTATAATTTAAAAATAGATTCTTCATTCAAAAATGAAGAGAGAAAAAAATATTCCTTCATCCTACAAACTAAGAATTATGTATAAACAACAGTAATCAAAGCATACTCATCCCATAAAGAAAGTTCATACTTTCAAATCAAAGTAAAACTTCACAAAAGAATTAGATAATATTTTCCCCATAAGCAATAAATAGAAATAATATGTAAAATGAAATCATTAACTGAAATGCTCTTTTTACTTATATTATCAACTCCAATTACCGTTTTACATCAATTCCTGTCCATCAATAGAATCATTAATAATAGTGTGTAAACGAATCTGATTTTCAGAATTATGTTAGAATTTCACACTTACATTTCCTAACAGGATGAAATCTTACAATATCTGTAATCAAAATAAAGCACTTTTTAAAATCCATAACTTTGATTAGAGTGTTTGAAATATATTTGGAAGATACATATTACACATATGAAAGTTTGACTTTTACATACCAACATAGTACGTGATCATTGCCAATTGGGTCCAACAAAAAATGTGCAGTTATAGGATTTAGACAATAGAATGATCTCAATGGGCCTACGTTTTCAAAGAATTTGAAATTTGTAAAGAGTTTGTGTCAAAACTTAAAGACTAGATAAGACATGACAAAAATTACAGAAGGTTATTCAGAGAATAAAGCATGCTGGAATTTAAGCTATAGCAGTGTTTCTCAAACTCGGCACTATTAACATTTGTTATTAACCATTAACAAAATAATTCTTTGTTGTGGGTGGATGTCCTGCGTATTGTAGGATATTTAACTATATTCTTGTTTTATACCTCTATATGCCTTTAGCACACCTCATCCCCTAGGGTGATGACTAAAATGGTCTCCAAATGTTGCCAGTGTCCCTGTGGAGAGGAGGGTAAATATCAGCCCTGGTTGAGAACCCCTGAGTAAGAGGCAGACAGAGTTATATAAAGGGATAAAGGTTAAGGGAACCAAGATTGATGCACCCATGTTAACAGAAAATTATGGAGGGCCTAGACATCAGGCTAAGGAATTTGCAAATCTTACAGACACTTAAAAGAATGCTGAAGGTTTCTAAGTAATGGATAACATAGCAGTCATTAAGCTCTAAGAACATAAAATTTGTACTTATGTGCATAATGGCATATTGTAGGGATAATAGAATATGCAGAGAGATTAATAAGAGCTTTGTACCTCTCACAGGGTTATTTGATCAGA
The DNA here is from genome assembly GCA_963575035.1 of Avahi laniger. Classification (NCBI taxonomy): domain Eukaryota; kingdom Metazoa; phylum Chordata; class Mammalia; order Primates; family Indriidae; genus Avahi; species Avahi laniger. The sequence goes on from CAUYSK010094648.1 coordinate 16,567, forward strand.
TTCAAAATCATGGCGATTGAGATACTCAGTGTGTTTATAAATCTGAGAACATTCAGAATCACTCGTAAATAGTGTAAACCACAGATGGTAAACATACACATACGCAAGTTCTGCTGAATATGCACTACAATAAAAACCTTTAAAAGGTACGAATGAGCCCATTTCCTGATGGTAGAATACTTAAAACAACATTAAGTGTGGTTAATAACTACCGTGCAAAGGGGAAAATTATCCCCATGGCTACATCTGAGTCCCCTGGGTGTCCCAGTCCCATATGCATCATAAGCATCTTCATCTGGCATGATTTCTCCACTTGATCTCATTCCCTTTCCTATAATATGGTTTATCAGTAAAATAAGTGCTAAAATATACAGAGAAAGAATTATGCAGTTAAATTAGACATATTAAATTCTGATTTTGAGTCAGACAGATGGAATTTTTATAGTCAATATATCTTTTGCAGATTTAGTCTGAGATCACAGTTCACTTTTTTTTAGGTAGGACATACAAATCAAGTACCAAATGTAAAGTTCTGTCAAATACAAATCAATTTTTTTCATTATATTGCTCTTATATTATTAAATGCTAAGAAAAAAAATCTACCAGTTGTTATTGGTATGATTTTATGTATATAAGAAATCAAATGTTGCTCTTTATATGAAATCAGCTAGAATGTCCAATACAGAAATAACTTAAAAATGACTAAGCTCTATTATACTTTTCTAAAGACAAGTTCAGCATGACACTTGCTTTTCCTTTTTTATACCCATAATATGGAGAGGGATGCACTTTAAATAAGGCAAGTACTGTTTTGACTTTTAAAACGTGTGTTACTCCAACCCATCTTTGACACTTTTGTGCTTTATCAAAGAACTAGGGAATGTTGTCTAGCAGTGCAGACATAAATATGCAGTATAAATATGGGGTAAATTTACATTTTTGGATTCAAGTAAAATTTTTCAGAGGCACTTCTTTCTGGCCTTCGCTGCTAACAATACTCAATTCCTATCTTGAGAAACATTTTTCTGTTCTTTGTAACTCCTTATAGAACAAGACTAGCAGTTTATACATTTTTTTCTAAATTCATATTATCTTTTCATGAAACTCATATTTAACAAATGGCTTGAATCTCTTCACATTTGGGGATACTCAACACTTAACAATTGTAACTGAGAACTTCCTCTTAATTTATCCTATTCTCTTCATTCATCCATCCATTGACACCCATCCATACCATGCAACATTTACTGAACATCTACTATGCACCAGGCTCTGTTCCAGGTGCAAGAAATATATGAGTGAACAACACAAAGATCCTAGCCCTAGGGGAGCTTACATTCTGGTTAATGGGAAACAGACCAAAAAAAGTGTAATAAATGATAAAATTATAAAGTGTGTAGAAGATGGTAAGTTCTACAAAAAATTTATAAGTTGAGCAGGTCGAGTGTGTTTACAAGTTCTGTGTGGGCAGAACAGATGCAGTATAAGGGTAGGGCTCATTGAGAAGTAAAATTTGAGCAAAGACTTGAAGGAGGTGTGGGAGTTGGTCACACAGCTATTTGGGGAAAGAGCATTCTGGGCACAGAAGGCTGGATCCTAGTCCTGAAGACAGGAGCTTACTTGGTATGTTCCAGGAAGAGGTTCAAGGTCAATGTGGCTGCAATTTAGAGAGCTAAGAAGAAAAAAGTAGAATAAGTCAGAGAAGTCATGGGAGCACAGGTCACCTAAGGACTTAGAGGACATTCTGGGAACTGTGGATTCTACTTGAGAGGAAATGGCCATTGTAGCTTTTAGCACATGAGTGCCATGAGCTTACTTACAGTTTCAAATGTATTACTTTCATTTCTCTGTTAGGAATATATTGTAGTAGTAGTAAGGATAGACATATGAAGACAAATAAGAAGCCTATTACATTTTTTTTAAAGCATGAGATTATGTTGGTTCCAAGATAAAAAGAGTACGAGATGTGTGAATTGGTCAGACTCTGGACGCATTTTGGTGGTGAAACCAATGATACTTCTTGGCAGTTCCTGATAGAAAGATGATTCCAAAGTCATTAGTCTGGAAGAATAGAGTTACAATTTATGAGATGGGGAGGCTGCAGCAGAAACAGATTTTGGAGGAGGGCGGAAGAAGAGAAAAGCTGTAGCTTGCTTTTGAAACTAAGGTTCCAGTAAATACCTAACCTAGGAGATATCTAATAGGAAGCTGGATATTTGAGTCTGGAGATCATGAGATAGATCTGGGATATGGATATTAAATTAGGAATTAATGCATAAGATGGCATTTATAAAGCTAAAAGACCAGATGAGATCAACAATGGTTGGTCATGGATAAAAATAGTAAAAGACTGCAGATTGACCTTTGAGGTATTCTATGAATACATTGGAATCACTTGTCCTCAAAGGACAAGAGAAGAAACCACCAAAGCAGATTGAGAAGGAGCAACCAGTGAGGCAGGAGAAAAAATAGCCAAAATATGATATCTGAAGACACTAATAGAGTTAACCAATAAAGAGAAAATGACTGTTTCAAATGCTGCTTCTAGGTCAAGTATGATGAGGAATATAAATTAAACATTGGATTTAGCATTGAGACTGTAGGTGACTTCAATGACAGTGCCTCTAACAACAATTCTAAGAACCTCTTCCTGCCCTTTATACTTCCTGCCGATTCATCCCCATAAATCTTCCATTTATGATTACCAGTAGTTAATTTTTCCTCATGTTTTGAATTGCAAAAGAAGTATATGTTTCTCATTGACTTAAAGATGAAAATAAAAGATATAAATAAAATGATAATGTCAACATTTATCACCACACAAACATCTCATAACTTTGAGGAATCTTATATTAAAATCTTGGAGGATGATCTTTCAGGTCATTCTTCATGCTATGCAAATAGAAAAACATAAAATTATATTAATTTAAGGGTCAGATTTTTTGTTTTCTTTGACAAAAATGGATCTTAATTACCTTAATAGAAAGATAAATATATATTTATTTAATTATTTGTAATAGTTGCATCTATACGGCTTAATCACAATTTAATCAATCTTTTCTGAACTGATATTTAGTTATGTCTAATTTTGTCACTATAGATAACACTACAACAATAAAAATTATTGTTCAATTATCCTGATATATTAGTACTTTAGTTTCTATTGGATAGTTTCTCAAAAGTGGAATTCAGAGTGAAAACGTGTGTATTTCAAAATTTAATGAATATTGTTACATTCCTGTTTTCAATTCCTGTTTATTTATCTTATCTTTACTAGTATTAGATGGTATTAGTTTAATTTAGTATTGTTTTGGTGTTTTCTAATCTGAAAGACGCACATGTTAATTGTTTTTTATAATTTGCATTTCTTTGAATAACAATTAAGGCAAGCAACATATAATAAGTTAACAGCAATTTGGTTTTGTTCTTCTCCAAATTATATGTTTTTATCTTTGCTTATTTAATTTATTTTTTATTATCCTGGAAAGTATTTTTTCATATCAAGTCTTCTATAACTCTTTTTATCTCTTCAGCATATGTACTTATATCTTCTCAGTCAATCCTAGGACTGTATAGTTTTACTTCCTTTTATTTCCCCTTAATCAGGCTTTTCCAGGATTGATCTACTGTTACTTGTTTCTAAGAAAGAGCTTTTACTTTAATTGAGTATTTGATTGTCACAACAGGATGGTACTATGCTTGGCAGTAAAACAGACATAGTTGAAGTAATGGTTTCTTCACGGGAAAAGAAATGGAAATTTAGAAAGATAATTACTTAAGTAGGAGACCACACTGCATACTCACACGCAGAGGTACAAGCTTACAATTTTTTTCAGTTTCCTCACAGAAGCACAGAACTACTCAGGAAGGAGGAAATACCCAAGAAGAGAGACTCCATTTGCCACATTGGAGGAAGTTTGTATATCTCCTAGCTCCATGATCTTCAATTTAGCAAACCAAACTCTTCTGGAGACTGGAGACTGGCTACCTGTCCTCATGATCAGGTACAAAACAGGTGTCAACACATACGGAGTCTTGAGTCTTGATTACACAACTGAAACAAAAATTTCTCATTTTGCCAGGTTATTTTTGTTTATTTTATTTTACATATATATATTTTTAATATATATATAATCATGATTTCTACTTCTGTTCCCCTTCCCTGTTTAGCTATCCACTCTAAAGTGTTGAGTATGTATCCAGTAGTGACAAATAACTTTCCCCCATATCTTCTTGAACATTTTTCTCTATTAACTAACAAAACAAACAATTGTCCCAAAATTTCAGTATGGTCTATACTTAACCAGATTTTTTATGAAGCTAGGTTATGGCCATGTGACTAGGATTTCCGGTGAAATGTGAATGAAAGTAATATGTGCAACTTTCACATCACTTATTTAAAAGAAATGTGCTTACCCTTTGCTTCCACTTTTTCCATATTTTTGGGTGAACATAAATTTGTTTTAATGTGCATAAATTGTACTAAAAATATCATTTAAAAACATTTGTGTAATACTGTATATTTAAGATCAATAATGTTATAATTTATATATTCTGCTGATTACTTCTGATTGTTTCCCGGATTTCAATTATAATAATCAATTTAGAGTCCACTGATATGCTAATATATTGAGTCTTCTGATATGCAAAAATAGTATAACTCTCTACATTTATTTAGGTCCTATTTAGGGTTTTTTAGAAAGAACTATTTTTAGATAATTTTTTGTGTATAATGTGAATTACGTATCCAACTTCATACTTTTGCATGTTGACGTCCAGTTCTCCCAGCATCATTTTTGCAAAGACTATTCCTTCTTCATTCAATTTTTTTTGAAACATTACTTAATATTAATTTACCATAAATGTAAGGGTTTATTTCTAGAGTGTCAATTATATTCCCTGATCTTCATATCTGTCCAATGATAGTACCGTGCTGTCTTGTTAACCATAACTTTGTAGTAAGTTTTGAAATTGGGAAGTTGGAGTCCTTCAACTTTGCTTTTCTTTTTCAACATTGCTTTGCCTTTTCTGTATCCCTTGAATTTTCATGTGAATAGTATGATCAACTTTTCAATTTCTGCAAAAATGGCATCTTGGAGTTTGATAGGGATGCATGGAGACTATATCAATTTGAGGATATCATGTATTGGTATCTTGACAGTGAGTATTCTAATCTATGAATATGGATATCTTTCCATTAATTTATGTCTTTAATTTCTTTCAACAAGATTTTATAGTTTTCATTATAGAAGATTTTTTCATAATTTTATTACTAAGTATTAGAATGTTTCGACACTATTATAAATGGTATTGTTTACTTAATTTTATTTTTGAATTATTTATTGCTAATGTACAGAAATAAATTGACTTTTGCATATTGACCTTGTATCCCACAGTTTTGCTAAACTTATTTATTAATTCTAATAGAATTTTATAAAGAATATTTAGGATTTTCTATATAAAAAATCATGTTGATATCACTAAATACGGTTTTATTGTTTCTTTCCAATCACCTCTATTACCATGTTGAAAAGAAGTAGTGAGAGTCAATAACTTTGTCTTATCCCTGATCTTGGAGGGAAAGCATTCAGCCTTTCACCATTAAATAAGATGTTAGCTGTGAGTTCTTTGTAGAAGCAACTTATGAGGTTGGGAAAGTTTCCTTCTATTTTTACTATCTTGAGCGCTTCCATCTCAAAAGAAGGTTGGAATTTATCAAATGATTTTCTGAGTCTATTAAGATGATAATGTGTTTTTTAATTATTATATTAATATGGTGAATGATGTAATTAAACTTTGTGCCACGCTTGCATTCCTGGCACTTTTTGCTTCATGTATTTTGAAGTTGTGTAATCAAGCATATAAATATTTAGGATTATTATGTCTTCCTTCTGTCCCTCTTGACTTCTAGAAATGCTCCTTACTCTGAAATTTAATTTGCCTGATGTTAATATAGGCAGCTTTCTTAAGACTAGTGTTTGAATAGAAATGCATTTTTAATACCCTTACTCTTAACTGTATTTTTAGATTGATGATAAGTTGATGTGAAAGTTTTTTTAGTTTTCTAATGAGGTGACAGAAAGGCATTTATCTGGCTGCTCACAGTGAAGAATGACTCTCAAGTAAATTTGTGCCCCTATTGTTTATAGTTTTCTTTGTCTTTGTGAATTTATGGCCTTGATAATATCTTTTCTATTATTTTAGTAGGGTTTCAGGAAAGACTTGAAGTTAATTCATGTGTTCAACCCAAATTCTTATCTGGAATTCTCATGGTTTTGGAAATTATGTAACTTTCTGTCTTTTACTTTCCTCAGCAGCAAAATGCAATAAGAATAGTCTCTGGCTTTCAACACTGTTGTGATGGATGAGTAAATGTATGCCCAGCACTCAGTGCCAGGCATGTACTGTTATATAAATGGTTTCATTAACATCAGCAAAACAAAATTATTGTTTTTTTTTTAAAAAGTATATTTATCTCCTTGAGCAAAGAAACCGCTTTCTATCATCTAAATGTATTCTTTAAATTTATAACTTAAACACAAGTTTAGCATCTAGCTATATATTAATGGAGGAAGCTTCCGGTAAAGACTTGTCTTCCTGTTTGCTTCTGTGATAGGCTTTGAGCTATTTAAGGACAAGGCATTGGTTCTTGTTTATGTAGTATCTATATAGCACCTATCTTAGAGTAAGCTTTCAGGAAACAATTTAAGTTGCATGACTCCATACTTCTCAGTCGTTACGGAGAACCGTCTCTAAGTCTACTCCGTCATTGTGGATAGGCTACCAACAAGTGCAAATATCCATGGCTCGTGCACCAAACATTCACATCTCATTCACCCAACATGTCGATACTGGGCTGCCTGCGGCTCTGCTCCACTGTCATGCCCACTGTGGGAGTAGGAGAATGAACTAGGCTCTATCTGGAACATTTCTCAAGGGAAAGGGAAAAGAGATCATTCCAAAGCACTCACTATTTTAAAACCTCTTGCTTGGAACTGAAACACATCACTTCCACCAATATGTTTTGATCAAGGAAAGTCACAAGGGCATTTTTTGTATCAATGGGAAGGTATATATAATCCTCTTGCAGGGAGAGGCAGAGAAAAATTTGAATAGAAATATAGTTGCCATTTCCACCAAACCCTATTCTTGAACCATTCCTGTAAACTAAATATAATTTGTATTACCTTTAGCTATAATAAATTGCATTATACACATGCTTTCTAAGGCAGCGCATAATTTTATTTGTCTTAAATATATCTTTTTGAAATTTCAATTGGAGGTGATAATACTAGTTCTATTATCCTTCAGTTTGATAGCAAACCAAACTCCCTGCAGACAAAGTACTGCTTTAGTCATCTGTTCTTATTTAGAAGCTCATTTATTTCCTTATCATTTAGTTGCCTTCTTTAGATCTTTTCTTAGTTCTTATAATTTTCCAGAGTTATAGCATGAGAATTGCATAATCATTGCAGGTGCAAATACATATTATTTGCTTTAGAGTAGGAGAAGTTTCTATTAGCTTGTCTAATAACCTCTACCATTAAATTTTTAAAATTCTTGTTATTGTGGTATGAAAATTTAACATGAGATCTTCCCTCCTAACAAATTTTTAAGTATACAATACAGTATCATTGGCTATAGGCAAAACATTGCACAGCATACTTCTAGAACTTACTTATCTTGTTTAACTGAAAGTTTATGCCCATTAATTAGTAACTTCCATTTTTATAATTCACATAATTTTTCCTCATGAAAGAGAATTCAGAGATTCTTAGATAAATATCTGGATTCCTATAAGATAGGACCAAGCAAAAAAAAATATTATCAAATATGTTGTTAGAAGGGAAATGAAAGCTCTCAAATGAAGTGCCATGCATTTTTCTAGTGTGAGGTTCATCTACTTTATTTCTTTACTGTAGATCAACTATATTCTTACCCTTTCCAGGATTTTGTGAGGCAGTACATTTTTAGTCCTCTAACCTCCTTCATTGGATGGCTATTACGTAGAAAATAATCATTAATGAAATTACATCTGTAGTTCTTCATCAAAACATAATTTAGGAATAAGGCTCTCATTTCCATATTCCTCAGCATAACTTTTTTTCCTTCTGTTTAGCTTCATATTCTTTGAGTTTACCTTTTATATCATAATAGTGCTTTCACTTACTCCTTGAGTGGTTAAAGTAGTCTTTATTAGTGAATATGTAAATTTTATAAGATTATTTTTCTCTTATTAGCTATGGACTTGAGGCAAACTACTTAAAAATATTTGTGCCTCAGTTTCTTCTTTTGATACAAGAGGATAAATAGTACTTATTTCAGAAAATTGTTGTAAGATTAAATAAAAAGGCATACATAAAGTACTTAAAATTGTGCCTGGTAAATGGTAAATACTTAATAAATGTTAGCTATTATTTGTATTACTGTCATAATCTTTATTATTATTCCTTAAGATATTTTGCTCCTTCTTGTTCTGTTCCCAACTTCTTCCTGTGGAATTTCTGGTAGATTCTGGCACTTTTACCTCAGAATTACACTTGGACTATGTTTTTTTGTTTGTTTGTTTGTTTTTCCCACCTAAAACGTTTTCTTCTTTCTGAGAAGATCTGGTGACCAACATCTCTAGTCAACCATCTTGGCACCTCTCCTCACTGTCTAGTTTCAATCAACCTTTTCAATTAGGAAATAGACTGACTACCTAGAAGAGAAATATCGAGCATTTTATACCATTACATTGTTTTTGATCTTAGAGAAGGTATGTATTTTGTTATTTTCTCTTTTTATTTTATTTTTTGAATGTCAGTACCCATCAAAATGGTGAAACTCAGAAACTGGAATAATGGAAGGAAAAATGACTGGATCAAACATGAGTTTGGGTATAAACAAAGTATATTTTGCTAAATTTTCAAGGCATATGTTGCTCGGTGTAAAAAGAATTGGATGATGAGTAGAACAAAGAAAATACAATCTAGATTTGTTTCTTTGTTTTGAAATCATAAAAAATCATCATATTAGAAAATTTTATGTGAATAAAAATCTATATACAGTTTAAAAGTGTGTTGATATTTAAATATTCATGTGTTTTTATAAAGTTTATTTGCTTATACATAATAGACGCTCCTCAGAATAACAAATAAACTGAACACATTTAAAGCCCTAAAGATATTTAGGCAAATAAAAACATACTACATCAGTTCTTTAAGGGCTGAAAAACAGTAAGATAGAAGCTTATCTCATGTAGTAATATGTGAATCTCTAGAATATTGTTAACACTTAGAAGTTTTAAAATAAAACCTTTACTTTAGAATTATTTTATATTTACAAAAATGTAGACTATACAGTCTACTGTATAGAGAAACAGAGAGTTTTTATATATCTCACGGTTTGGCTTCTTTCACTTTGCAATATGCATTTAAGGTACATCCATGTCTTGTGTGGGTTGTATACATAAATTTTTACATAAATGGGACAGTAAATATGTTTTCTATAACTTTGTTTGTTAAAGATCTGTATTAAACACTATTCCATGTGTCTAATACACAGACCATTTCATTTCAACTTCAGTGTAGTATTTTCCAGAGAATGGATAACCTGCTTTATTTAAACATCCCCTTATTGATGTCTCTAATTTTTGTTATTAGAAATAGGTCTTTCACTGAGTTGCTGTTCGGCTTTGAATTTGTACATATGTGCAATTATTTTATAGAATAGATAGCATGGAGCATTGATCGATTGGTTGGAGGTCATGTGTGCTGTTAATTTTATTCAATTTTTTATTTTGAAATAGTTTTAGAATGACATAGGATTTACAATTTTAATACAGAGTTCCTGCATAACCTTTCCCCTAACTTCCTTAATGTTAACATCTTCCATTAATCATGGTTATATGGTTAATATTTGATAAATAGTACATTTTGCCTTCTGAGGCAGCTATCCTAATTTGTACTACTTCTAATCCTAGTTAAGTATAACTCTTTTCCACCTACTTTCTATCCACTCTATTTAAGAGTAGATATCACTCTTAAATTTTTACGAATATGATGTGTACACAGGTTTTGCTATTTAAATAGCATTTCCCTGATTTTTAGTGAAGAGGAATATCTTTTTATATCCTGTTCCCAATTGTTATAATAGTTCAATGACATTTCTGTTCATTTCCTTTGACCATTTGAAACATTCTTCTTTAGGTTCTCTCAGCTTCACCTGCTCCAACATGCTAAACTATCAACCACAAACAAATTTATGCAGATCTCCATGACCTGGCTGCCTAAGGCACAGCTGCCACTCACTCAGAGTTTCTAGGTCCTCCTATCATTCCTGAAGTTGGAAGAGACACCATACTGGAGGGAATGGGCCTGGCCTCCCACAGGGCAATCAGTTAGCGCCCTATTAGAGGAATCTTGACAAATGGGACAAAGGAAGCAGACAGATAAACTTATCTTCCCTTTATTAGGCAGATGGATTTGGTTTTTAAATTGTCCATCCCTTATTTTCTTCTTTTCTCCCTGCTTCATTTCCTATTTCCCTGAGTTTTTCTGCTCTGAAATTTCATCTTCCAATAAAGCATTGCCGCAGTAGCCTGACTCTGGCTGTGTTCTAGGGAGTTTGAGTTAAGATGTCATTTTTCTCTGTGGAGGTGTTCTTCTTTATCAATTTGTAAAACACCATTGTACATTATAAAAATTAAATTTCTTTTCTGTTATATAACATATGCTAAATAATTTTGTCAGTGTACACTTGTCTATGAAGTTTATCTCATGGCACCTCTCACATAAATTTTAAAATATTTCGTTCTGTTGTTCTTTTTCTTTATGACTTCTGGAGATTCCTATGTTGCTTGGCAAGCCTTTCTGCATCCCAGGATTATTTAAAAATTCCTACTACAGCATAATATCTTTAAATTTTTTCTCGTTAATTCACTTAGAATATATTTTATGATGATAGGAGGCAGAAGTTGATTTAGACTTCAAAAGAGGGCCTCTAATTTACTTTATACCCAGTATGTTTTGCTCAGCACTATAAAGTCTCCGTAACACATATAGGAAAACTCATGAAAGAATCTACACTCAATGACCAAAAAAGAGAACTGTTTTCCCTTTAGTCCTGACGTGATGGACCCAAGACACAAGTGAGACACAGAGTGGACAGGGTTTCAGGGGGCCCTGTGTGGGTCAAACAATCTCCCTTGAACTTCCATTTCCGGAAATGCATTTTCTTTTTTAATTCCTAACTATGATACGAAGCAATATATTGCTGAGTTACAGTCACACGAAACCATCAGTGTACTTCTAGGGGGGAGGTCAAGTTAAGACTAAAACCCACTTGTGACTTTTATGACGAATAGAGAATAAAAGCTGTCCCTTCTGAATGGAAGCAGCTGTGGAGGCAGGCAGCTCGGCCAGCTCTCACAATTTTTGCACACATTAAAAGTAGGCTTTACTTCGTGGCCAAGGCAGCCCCACCTCAGACGCAGGGCATGGAGAACAGAGCTCTGCTGGGACTTGCGCTCACACTAAGCCTCCTGAGCAAGGTGCACCAGCAGAGTGAACACCTGCTCTGCTTTAGGCAAAGCTGTCCATGTTCTTCCCCTCAATAAGCATGGTGGACATGATTTACTTTTTGAAGGAAAATAGAGGATAATTTAAGCATATTTGGAAAAATAAGAGAGGAGGAAGAAAGACACGTGTATAAAAATTCAGAGATATTTCTTCCGAGACCCTCAACTCCTGGAGTCTCCTCAAAAAGCAGATGGGCTTTCCTGAGGTGAACTGGTTTCCTTGATATCTAACGCTGAAGATTAGTGCAGCACCCGTCGCCTTTCAATTCGTGAGAACACCTTTATTTCCTATGTTCCTTGTTTATTCTCTGCAGTGGAGTAGTACAGGACATTCTGTTTTTGTTAAACCATTCTTTTTTAATATTCATAATATCTTTTGATATTAATTCATTTTTTAAGGTCAAAATTGTGTTTTACCATATACCAGCAAACTGTCATTTCTATGTACTTATTTCGTTTATTTTATTAGTTTTCCAACCATGCTACACTCCCTAATCCCATTCCTATCTTCTCCCATCCTACCTCTATAATTTTATTTATACAAATGTATGTCTGAAAAACATATGTTGCTGTTTTTATGCTGTAAATCTTGTTGCCTAACTTTTGTATTCAACATGATGTTTTGAGCTCAATTAATTTGACTATATGTAAATCCAGCTTATTTTTTAAACTCATGCAGAAACAAATATGTATATATGTATAAAATTTTTATATATATATATGTCATTTGTATTAAGACTTTTACTTATCTATTCTTCCAGTATTGGATTTCCTGTGTGTTTCTACCCTGAGGAGTATATTAATTCCTTGTAGAATTCATCTCCTTATAGTACTTCCTCTCCTGGGATGCCCTTTCTTAGCATGGTTAGTTTTTTTTACTCTAGAGATATCACTTCCCAAACTGAGAAATCACATCTCTACAGAGATCCCTGGGGAATGTATTCACGAGAAAAAGATAAAGCACACACTCTCCAGAATAAACCATTCCCACCTAACCTCCCTGCCCTTGGAAGCCATTTTTGAATCCACGTTTAAAATTTTCATAACTAGACACTGAATCCCCCATATAAACTCTCAAATTCTTTACCCAGGATTATTCATTTGTAGCACTTTCGGTAATATTGTCAGAAATAACCCCTATGCCACTGCATCAGCTCCATTTTATCGTACTCTGTTTTTCCCTAAGGGACTGACTACTCTTTTGTTTTGTGACCATCTCTCTTCTTGATATTTCATTGCTGCATTTCAGCAGCTTGCCATTGCAAATAATTAGTAATACTGATTTTCCATGCTTTGGCTGATGCCAATGATCAATCTGAAAAATCAATTATTTTTCTTTAATATGCTGTTCTTAAGCTCAGACAGTGGGAGTCATTATTGGCCGCTGCCCCATATGCACCCACTCTGGGCATCTAGCTTTGAATTCGGGTGCACTGCAATTGTATTCCTGAACAGCTCGTGCATTTGGGGGAATATTAGGCACTGAGCTCTAATCTGTGCATCCCCCAAATTTGGCAATTGTGTGATGATAATGAAATCATGGACTGAGGTCACTGACAATAATGTGTTATAATATAAAATGCATTTTAAAATTTAAGGAAAACCTACACTTTTAACTTTAGAATCTATAAGAAATATTCTCCATTTAAAGGGAGATGAAGATGTAAAATCTTACCTGTTCAGTTTCTCACGTGAGCATCAAAATAGAAGGACAGAGATAAGGCATATAGAGAATCAACAAGTAATTTAGCTCCTTCACCAGTTTCCATGACGACCCTACTATATAAAAAAAGAAAATGCATTAAAAAAATTCAAGCTTTGCCTTGGCCTTGATCATTGACACTTTCAACATTTCTTTCTTCAATACAATATGCATAGCAACCAAATGCATATACTAGATATAATTTTGACATTAAAAATAGAGAATTTTATGAACTTTAAGGCATGGTAGTCAGTATATAGTAGGAAGAAAAAAAAATCAGATTCTGTTTTTAAAAGTTAACTCACAAAATTATGAACTCTTACATATTTGACAATGACTGGAATGAAATTGTTCATAAATTCCTAGTTTAAAAAGGATTTACACAGACTGAGTTTGTTTCATCTGTTCTTACACAAAATGTCTTTCGTTCATTCCCCTGGAATTTCTTTGCTGACCCTGAGTCACTGAAGATGAATCATGTGTTCAGGTTGTCCCAACAGAGTCAATAGCAGCCTTAAAATCCTTCAGAATGGATCCTCTGGGACCCTGAGCCTTGAAAATAAAGATGCACTTGGAGTTGTACAGTCCTTGCGGCTCTGAAAGAGAAAAGGAAATCCTGCGACATTCGGCACTCAATCCTCCGACTGCAGAGCATAATGTGCCCACATAAACACATACATCTGGTCCCTCTGTCACAGGAATGCCTGTAGTTCTACAGCGCAATGCTGCCTGGGGTCAGTGTCCTCCAATGATGTTTTCCTGCCATATTTATTGGAGAAAATTAATATTCTTATCTAGTTTCTGGCTTCTCAAGCCAGACCCCTGATAATACTTGAAGTGTTTAAATGGCATTTTCTTCATGGAATCATAGGATTTTATTTTCCAAATATTTGACTTTTTTCCTGAATATTATGATTATTTATTATTAGATTTGACTTTATCCTTCGGTTTGAATTGATTCTCAGCATTTATTTAATGATTCTTAATAAAATGAGCATGAATATATATTTATCGCCAGGCCCTAGAGAGGGAGTTGTGGATAAGATATGGGTCCTTGCCGTTAATTGATTAATGTTTAGAGTTTTGGAGAAAAACGCAATTTACACCAGGGATGCCAGAAAAAGCTTCTGGGAACTGTTATTTCTGAGCTAATTTTTTTCTGGGGAAGGAGGAATTATCTACTTAAAGAATTGAGAAGAAAATATTTTTGGCAGAAGAACTCTCAGGTGTGAGAGAACGGTAATCTAAAGGACTGGCAGATGCAGAGAACTAGAAAGATTATCAATTAAATATGGGATAGACATGAGAGCAGAGGGAAATGAAGCTAAAAATTATGGTAGGTAATGAAAACCATGGGGCACCGTTGTCAAATTTTATGCAAATATTTATGATTATTTTTGCATGTGATAATTTGCTTATAATAAAGGGCAGAAAAAAACATGGTAAGACACATTTTGGAAGCCATTGGAGTCAGTTTCAATAATTACATAAGAATTTATAGAGACCTTAATGCATCTAGTAGAAGTTGGAATGAGAAGAGAATAGGATATCTTTAAGATGTATTAAGTAGATTATTTCTATAGGATTTCTGTAACTTTTTATTTCAAAAGAATTTTAAACTTATAGCAGTATTTCAAAGACAGTACAGAGAGTCCCTGAATACCTTTCACCCAACTTCCTCCCAATTTTAATTTTATATAATTACATTTTATGTAATTGATTTTATTTATAACCTCTTTCTCTGAAAGTGAGAAACTTGACCCTTATTACCTACAGTGTATTTACTTACAAATATAAATCCAGCGTACAGAAAAATTAATTTCACAATTCCTAATGTGTACCCCTGTGGGAAACAAATCTACCAACTGGAGTGCAGGGTATATATTCTATAAAATTTTGACTGTATGTTGGGAATAAATAAAAAAGATTCCTTGGTTTCTGATGTGTATGAACGGGTGCATGGTGATATCATTGACAATGGAGAATTCATTGGCAGGAAAACAAATTACATACAAAAAGATGAAATTAATTTTTAGTTTGAAATGGCTACATTTCATCTAAACAGGAAAGTTCCAGAGGGTGTTTTGAAGTATAGGTCCCAGGTCCAGAAGAACAGTTTCAATTGGAAATAAATATCTGAGTCCTGGCTGTGCCTCAGATTTACCTAAATAGAGTATATAAAATCAAAAGATAACAAAGTTGATAATAGCACCTTACAAAACAAAACAAAAAAATGCATTGTGAAGAAAATTCACTGACTCCAATATGGAGATAATGATTGCATTTCTTGAAATATACAATTAAAGTTTACGACATAATCCATACAAAGACTGCATTTCATAAGAACCCAATATGTATCTTCTAATATAGGCATATGTATAAGAAGCTACATTTGGATCCACCATCCATGATTAGAAAACCGTGTTTTCTAATCTATTCACATACTTAGAGGGTTTTGGTTTCTAAAAAATATGTTTTTATTGATATTATAACAAATTGCCACAAACGTGATGGCTTAAAACAGTAAAAATTTACTACCTTACAGTTCTGAAGATCACAAGTCTTAAATGGGTTGGTAGGGCTCCGTCGTTTCTAGAGGCTTTGGGAGAGATTCCATGTCCATGCCTTTTTTAACTTCTAAATGCCACCCATATTTCTGGGCCTATGGTCTCGCATCCCTCCATCCTTTCCTTCCATCCTCACCTCTCCTTCTCCGATTATGGTACTGCCACCTCTCTCTTATAAGACCCCTTGTGATTATATTGAGCACTCTTGTATAATCTAGGATCATTTCCCCATTTTAAGACCTTAACTTATTCACATATGCAAAATCCCCTTTGCCATGTAAAATAACATATTTAAGATTTCAGGAAAGAGGACATGGACAGCTTTGGGTGGGTGAGTGGGTGGATAGGGACATATTTTCCCTGTCACGGGGGAATTGGCATTTGTAACAGCATTATTGTTGAAGTAATGTTAGCTGCTGTAATAATAAACTCCAAAGTCTCAGTGGCTTCAAACAACAGAAATGTATTTTTTGCTTAAATAAAATATAAAATAGATGTTTCTGATGGGCAGGTAATTCTTCAGTAAGCAGTGGTTTAGTGATGCAGGTTCCTTCTACATCATCTTCTTCAAAAGAACGTTTCCAAGTTTGCCAGAAAAGAAGTATCACGTAGGAAACAGCACATCCAGGGAAAGTTTTAGTTGGCCAAGCATTAAAGTAGTGTCTATCACTTCTGCTCACATTTTAAAGGCCAGAACTCAGTTGCACTTACACGTAACTGTAAGGCTAGGGGACGTAGACGAGATATGTGTCTAGCAGCAAGAAACAATGAGTTTGGTAGAAAGATATTTGTTCTCTGTCAGTCAATAGGTTACCAACAAAAGAAAAGAACATTTTAGCAACTTTAAAGTGAACATTAGATTAATTATGCAATAAAAACATCGATGAAAAATAAGATGGACTAACTCTAAATTTCAAGGTTTTGAGTAAAGTAGTGAGCTTAAGGACAAAAAAGGTAAAATAAATATCTTTAAACTCACTAGAGTGAGTATATATGGTATTTTTTTTCACTAGTAATTCCCAATTGGTATAAGTCTACCCAAGAATCCAGAGAGACTCCGATAAATAATTTTTTTTTCTTTTCAATTATAATGGGTACATGATAGTTGTGTGTCTTTATAGAATATATGTGATGTTTTGACACAGGCACACGATGTGGATTAAGCAAATCAGAGTAATTGGGGTATTCATCACCTCAGGCATTTTTCATTTCTTGGGTTAGGAAGACAGGGAAACTGCTACCTGTTTAACTCAGCCACACGTTCCATAAGGAACTTTTTTGCATGATAATTATTCTTTATTTTTCTCAGGAGGAATCATTTGTTTTTATTATCAGTTACCAAATGGGCTACAAGTAACATTAATTTACAATTGAAAGAGGGATATTTTCCTGTCACCTTAGAAATCAATGATGATTACATCTCCTAATTCATAATGTACTCATCTAATTTTACTTCTCCATTTACATCATTTCTGTACCAGCGACAGATCAAGGATATATCATATGACTCATGGAAAAGTGATCATCCTATCCCTTATGGTTTTATGGGGTCCTTCGTAAATTTTTTCCAGGAGTGCAAGCACATCTCTTCTTTTAACAGTGGTGTCTTCACTGTTCAGGACGATAAAATGGAACCTGAATAAACATGTTATTGGAATCTTTAAGATTTACACAGCTTTACATGAAAGAGAAGAGAATTTTGTAATCAAGCAGAATTAGGGTACTGTAGGCATATATTTAAAAAAGTATGTAACAACTGTCCGTGACACTATTCTTTCCCTTACTCATACAGCAACAACCAACAGTTTAAAGAAGACCAGAAAACCAACCGCAATAGTGTGGACTGGATTAACTTGATATTTAAATGCATTATGGAATGATACTAATCAAATTATATGGAAAAAGTTTAAAAGAGAAAAATGACTGCTAGGATTGCCACAATGAGTGGAAGATAATGAAATTGGCATAAATCTTGAAAGAGTATGTCTCTTTGCAATGAATAGTTAGTCAAAGCAAAGGAAAATTTAAACATTCAATGATTATATGAAAACAAGACACTTTTATTTCTGGTTTTTGTAAAAGAAACCTGAAGAACTGTTGTGAAAATTATGACAATCTAGTAAGTTTTTTCTTATTTCAAGCATTACTCCATGATTTTCTTTCTCCTATATTTACTTCTTTTCATTTATCACTTATATATATAATTCTCCTGATATAGCATTTGTTGTTTTCATTATACATGGTGCTGTAATATAAATATTTTCTCTCCCACTGTGTCACTGTGTGTCATTTTAAAATCACTATAATCACAAAAAGATGAAACTTACTGGTCATTGTCTTTTTTCTAAAATTGTAAAATGCTCCATGGTATGTGTCAAATTTATATCTTAGTAGGAAAAAAAAAAACAGAAAAGGGGTCCAAAAAGCAATTCTGACATTGCATTTAGAAACTGGATTTAGTCTTTCACCAACAGTGATAATCATCCTAGCAGTATTTTGAGCCTTACTTTTTACTCTGAGGTAAGGAATACAGAGGGAACATCCCTTTAAAATTGCTAGTACAATTTTAAAAAATCATTTATAAAGGTTTCAATAATTTAAATGAGAGAAATAACATAGATGCATTGTTTTATCCATGTATTTATATTTTCAGTATATATCCAAGCAACATTTTAGGTAATGAACATATTTTTCACCAACAAAGTCACAGCCTCAATAAATTTAGTACTCTACACTTTGGAAAATGAGGGAATCAACTGAGATAAGTTTCTATATATGGTCAAAATTTATTTTCTGAATATGTTTACTGTTCTCTAAATGCATTCCATTAGCAACATTCCTCGAAAGAAAATTTTTATGTGGGTCTCAAGTAATTGATACTAAATGGAAAGAGATCTTCTGAACTGTAAAGACTCTAACTTGAAAGATGCATTTGATATGATGTCATGTGTAGTGTACTCCAAAAACAGGAGGCAATACTCAGGAAATTCTGTGCAAGAACCTGTTTTGCTGATATGCCTTCTCTGGCATTAGCAGGTGAATTATACTTGTCAGACATGTACACATAGTTCAGCAAATTCTCCTTAATAATACATAGATTGAGTTAACCCAAATGGAAAAAAATGGTTCCGCCACTTACAGTGTGACCTTGGGCAAATTGCTTAACCTCCCTAATCTCTCTGATAATTTATACAAAGTCCTTTTCATCATCCCTAGCATATAGGAACTATTTAGTAAACATACATGGTTATTATGACTGTAGCTCTCTGGTGGATGTTACTCCACTTGCTCATTTACTTTCAAAATTGGTCTAGGGAGTGAGTACCATTGGGTGCCCACAGGTAAAACTTGATTGACGAACATATTCCACACTGGTCCCACTAAGCAATAGCAGCCCCACCTCCTCTGGATGATCAAGATCAATGATAATTGCTGAGATGATTTCTTTTGTTGTCTACAGGCCCCCTGATACAAGAATCCCAAGGTGAGCAAGCACAGGCACACCTTATAATACAATTATACTCTTGCTGTAATCCCTAGCAGAATTACCCCCTCTTTGGAAATCAGGTCCTTAACTTTGAAGAGTTCAGAATTGTGGGAATGGAAAGTACAAATTCCCTGAGTGAGCCACTAGGAGTGATAGCAAGTGGACCCTTTCTACTTCTACCCCTTGGTTCCCAGATCCATGTATTCTCCATCTGGGGTGTATAATGTCATACAAGGTCTTTTATTTGAAGTGACTAATGTATCTGGAGGATGGTACTCCATCTTTATAAAGTATTATTTCTGAATTGGCACTTCAGTGATGCCTTCATCAGGTGATTCCTACATCGTATTAGGCCATGACTGTGGTCCTACTCTTATTCCTCTTTTGTTATAAATTGGTCTAACATGATATGACATGAGATTCCATGCCAGTAGGACAAAACATCTGTAAGTCCTCAGATAATGGTGCTGACCAAGACTTTGAAGGCAGAATAGAAAAACTCACACCCAGAATATGTGACTGTTCTCATCAGAATAGTCAGTGATCCTTCCAAGGTAGAAGGCGCCAATGTTGTTTGCTTGCTAAGTGACTGGTTTGTTGCCTTAAAAAAATGGTGTGATGCTGGAAACAGAGACAATGGTTACTGACAAGCTGGATATCCAGTGCTAGCAATAGATAGATCAGCTGCTGCCTGTGCACAACCACCAGCCCTAGCTCCATGGCTCCTGAGTTCATATACCTGCCATGTCAACACTGGGTGGCTGGTGAAAAAGATGGGCTAAGGTCAACTGATAAAGTTATTTGCTTGATTATTGAATGCGTCTTCTATTGGGGATGCTCTCTTTTGGTCCTTACCATGTATTATGGAAATTTGCTTCTTTGTGCTCACTGTCAAATACACATCCACATCTTTCCGTCCCTGACTTACTGAAAGATCATTTCAGTGTTTTCTCCTTTCAGGCCTCTGACCAGCAGTGAAGTGATTTTCCATTGCCCAACTGTATGCTAACCTAAAGCCACTTCTCTTCTCACTTGAATGAACCAGTGCCCTGCAGTAAGCTCTGCTTCATGGGAGGAATTTCCTTTTTTCATCGTCTTTCAAGGCCACTTTTGACTTGAGCTAGAGTACAGCTGTCATCATTATCAGCTTGGACTCACATACAGACACATATAGATCATAGCAGAGGTAGTAGCTGAGAGACAGACATTGGTGCAACAGTTGTAGATGACCTGGCAGTTGGGGATACCTACTCACGCAGATTTCTTTTCTTCTCTTAGCTTGTCCATGCTCAATACTGGATATAACATTTTCATTTCATCATGGCCTGTTTCTGGATCCACCTATCTTTGTCAGTAGGTAGATCTGAGAGAAACTGTTTTATGATGGGCAGTTGTGGTAGCATGGTCACTTAGCTGAGAAATAATAATATATCATGATGGCATGACCCTCCTTCAAAACTTCAGAGTTCTTTAGTGTAATTTCCCCATTGAGTCTTGCCAAAATCTCACACAATATCTTTTCCCACCATTGATAGGCTGTATCTATTACAGTGTTTCTTTTTGATTCTGAGCTCTCTAGATGCTGGAAGCCTTTTGTATCATGCATTATATGATTTGGAGCAATCTTCCCAGTTGTGGAATATGCTGCCTCAAAAACCCAAAGAAGCTCTCCAGGTATTGTGCTTCCTTCTTTACAGTGGGAAGTGCAAGATGAAAAATTTGTTCTTTACTTCAGATGAAATACCCTGAAAAGCCAGCACCTGTACCCCTAAATACTTTCTAGATGTGGTAACTCTCAGAAACTTATGCCTGTGTTAGGAGCACATGCATGTTACCAAGACCTCCACATTGTTAGCCACTTCTTGCTCATATGGACCAATTGCCTTCATGTGGTATGTGACATGATAAGTGATATGCTACAGGATGTCAAAAGGGTCAGGACTATTTAAACTATATTATACCACAGGGAGGAAGACTTAAGAAGTCCTAGGGAAAAAACTGTAAATACATTTGTAGCCAGTTCCATGTGAATTTGAATTGGTTTTACCCTCTTATCCATAAGAAGTGGACAATAGTGCATTTGTCAAATCAGTGGTGACATACTGTATAATAGAAACTGTGATAAGCAAACACTGAATTTAAGAGAACAATAGGTAGTGCTACAATAATAGCTGCAGACTTCATTGCTCCACTTTAAATAATGGATAGACATCTAGGCAGAATTTCAATAAGGAAATATAGCATTGAACAATACCATAAACCAATGAGACCTAACAGACATATCTAGGACACTCCAACCAGCAAAATACACATTCTCTTCAAGTGTCCTGTATACCTTCTTAAGGATAAAACAAAACAAGTCATAATAAATCTTAAAATATTAAAATAATACAGAATATCTTCAACTATATACAATAAAGCAAGAAATCAATAACAGAAGAAAAACAAAATTTCACAAATATGTAGAAATTAAACAACATACTCTTAAACATGGAATGAGTCAAAGAAAAATGCACATGGAAAAATAATTAAAGATAAATAAAAATAACAAAACAACATAAAAAATTTAGGGGATGTAGTGAAGACAGTACTCAAAGGGAATTTTATAACTGTAAATACCTACATATAAACAGAAGAAAGCTCTCAAATCAATGACTCAATTCTATACCTTTAGGAATTAGAAAAGGAAGGGAAAACTAAACCCAAAGCTAACGGAAGAATGGGAATAATAAAGATTAGATCAGAGATAAATGAAATAGAAAATGGAAACACAATAGAGACAATCAAAGAAATCAAAAGTTGAATCTTTGAAAAGTTCAAAAACAGATAAAGAAAATAAAGTATATACATACAATGAAATATGATTCAGCAATAAAAATGAATAAAATTCTGATACAGGGTATAACATGGATATACCTTGAAAATATTGTGCTAAGTGAAATAAGCCAGACATAAAAAGATAAATATTATATGATTTCACTTACATAAATTATGTAGAATATGTTAAATTAATAGATACAGAAAGTAGATTAGATACTATTAGAGGTTTGGAAGAGGGTGGAATGGTGATTTTGCACTTAATGGATACAGAGTTTCTATTTGGAGTCATGAAATATTTTTGGAAAAAGTGGTGTTGATTGCATAACATTGTGAATAGAATTATGCCACTGAATTTTACATGTAAAATGGTAAAAATGACAAATTTTATGTAAAATAACTAACAAAGTAAAACAGAATGTGCCCAGATGTATTCTTACCATAGATATGTAGTAATAATATTTTATTTGTAATGGAATTTCAATAACCTCTATTGAAAACAAGCTACTAATCAAACTTTGGAATCTATTTATATCAAGAAAAATTTGAAGGCTACTCTATCCAAATAGTGTCCTATCACTGTTTTCCAAAGAAGACTTTAGATTCATGAGCATGCTTATATTAAGTAATTTTGTGTACTTTTAGTAAAAACTACTCTAAGAAGTTCATTATATACATTTGCAGTCTTATTATCCCAAATTAAGTTTTCTAAAAGATACTTGGCACTAATATTAAAGACATAATTCAGAACTTTGAAATTACATTTTATAACTTTGCTCCTAGTGTGCCAAAACTGGAATATTGTCATCAACTTTATAGTAAATATTAAAATGGTTTTGGCCAAAAACTTTAAGAAAATATTTTTGGGTAATCATAAGAACTTGCTGATTTTATTTTCTGAACTGTCTTGATCTGAGGATTGAAATATAAGAATATAATGTTCTTTCTTTAAGCTCTCTAGCACAATTATAAGAAGCTGCTAACCACAGAGTTAGTATATTCCTTAAGTCAACCTTATTCTATTTTGGAAGCCACATGATCCATCAAACTTTGACTTCGATAGATATTTAACACCATGTAACAGCAATTGCTAATGTAAGTAATCGCTTCCTTGGTTTGTGGCATGATGCCATGAAATTGTGTCACGTTTGCTAATGGTAACTTAATTTTCATTAGTATCAAACCAATCAGATCAGACAAGCAGCCATAGAGAATCTTTGAGAGTGAGGAACTACAAATATTTCTCATCCCTCTGTGTTGATTGATTATGCAGAAGGTTTTAATCAATACGTAAGGAACCATTAAAGGAGCTAGAAGAAAAAGTTATAAGCTGAACTCACTGAAGCTAAGCCAAGACTAGTTTTTTCTGCTCCTGCCACACATGAGAAAGCAGGTGCTGCTACTCCAGGAACTACCTATGCAAGAGAGTGGTGCTATCACCATTGCAACTAGAGCTGTGATCTAGAAAAATGGTGCTAGTGCTGTAGTGAGCTACAAAGTCAGGAAGCTTCTGGCTTCAGAACTCTTCCATCATGGTTGTGATCAAATCCAGTATAATAAATATCTCACACCCTTTCCATAATCTCACATAAATCAGTTCTTAATTGTAAGGACTAGATTCAGACCTCAAGCTTCAAAGAAATTGCAAGTGCCATACACGGTGTGAATGTGTACCCCAAATTTTATGTGTTGGAAACTTAATTCTCAAATTCATATGTTGATAGTACTTGGAGGTAGAGCCTCTGGGAGATAACTGGAATTAGATAAAGTCATCAGGGTGCAACCTTGATGATGAGTCTTTTGGCTTTATAAGAAAAAAAGTGAACTAAGCGAGCACATTCTTGTCACTTTGTCATGTGACACCCTCCACCATGTTGTGACACAACAAGAACACCCACACCAGATGCTGGCACCACACTCTTGGACATCTCAGCCTCCAAAACTATAAGGAATGCATTTGTTTATAATAAATTACACAGTCTAAGGCATTTTGTTAAAGCAATAGAAAATGAACTAAGATAATGAGTTTATCCACGACATAGGAAAAGTGCAAATTTTGCATTTATTTGCCAAGTCTTTAACATGATTTAGGACTGACTGATTTTGTTTCTTTTCTTTTCTTTTCTTTTCTTTTAATTAATAGTTTCCTAGCCACTAGACAACCAGGGAAGGACTGACTGATTTTGATAAAACAAATTTCTTAAGTCAAAGAGCAAGACAGAACTCCATAATGGACCAGTCTGGATTTGAAACCGAAGATCTGCTGGAGTTAAAGACATTAGACATATTGAAGGGGAGCTTTAACAATTAAGAGACGCAAAATTTCTTTCTTTAGTGGGTAGCATGTAAGTTTTTTTGTTTGTTTTTTGTTTGTTTTTTTTAACATGGCAATATCCATTTGAATGTATTAAATCCTATCCTAGGAATCCAACTCAACATAAAAACTTGAATAATATTATGTAATTAGATTTCTAAGCTCTGATTATCTTTGGACCACTGTCTATTGTTTAGATGTATCCTCTATAAATTCCTACTGCTGTTCAGGGAAAAGATTTATAAAAGTCTAAATTCAAATGCATTATCCTTATTTCTTATTAATCTGCCTATCTACACAGAACTCCAAAAAATTCTCATCTGCAAAATGCATTAACACCAAAATTTTATCACCATGGCTTCTTCTGTCATGCAGTCTAAATCATTCATAGTCATTTTGCATATTATTGGTTTAAGATGAAGCTGGGCTAATTTGAATATCTGCAATATTTTCTTACACAGATAATAAGAACCACTGAAACTCACTGAAATGGTGTCAGGGAAAGTGTCTAAAGCTTCATTAATAAATGCAGTTCTATCATTACTTTTGTTGATATATATTAAATATGTTTTGAAGGAATGATGTTCTTATATATCTTTGATGTATGTGAGTGTGTTTGTGTGTGTGTTAAAATAAAAACCATTCTGTGTTTCAAGGATGACAATCTGAGGGTCAATCAGGTACATTTTCAGAATACTTAAGGCCTTTTGTCCTATTTTTCATTCTACATAAGGTTTAGAAACTTTGATGAATTATTATCTTCACTAAATTGCGCGTCATCACAAATGGAATCTTTAGTAATAGTGTGTTAGCCATTGACCCTTAAATTATGCTGTATTTGCATTTCCAAGAAATAAAATTACACTGTTATTTTGACATTTTAAGCTTTCAACCAGGAATGATAAAACTATGTGGAAAAAAACCTTTTCTTTGGCCTTCTTGCCACTGAAATTTCAATTGCAACATAGACTTGGTATGCATTTTAAAATATTTCCCTGTAAGATGGCTCAGAGGACTATCATGATAATATTACAATGCATCCATATTTACTATCATGAACCTTACCTATTAAAAATTTACTTGAAACTCAGAGAAAGAGAAGAAAAGAGAGAGATGAGGGTTGAGAGAAACAGAAAATATTAATGATATAATATTAAATCAAAAGTTTTTACAGAAGGTTACATTCATATGGAAAATGAAAATGACGATATTTAAAGAAAATTGCATGCGCAGATAACGTACATATGAAACTATATATGATTCCTTTCTTTCCACAAATCTTTAAGGAAAATCTCATGGAAGATTATATAAGAAAAACATTGTCTTTCATCACTGAATATTTTTTGTGCTTTAAACTGTCTCACTTACTTATTCAATCTTCATCTAAGGCAAAATTCTAAATGTAATATTTGTGACAGAATTTATAATCAAACTTTAAAAGTGAAGGTATTTTTGACAGTCATGATGAAACAAAATACATGAGATTAGAGATAAAATTTCAAAATATTATTACTACCATAAGATGTATAGAGTTTGAACATAATAAATACTTTGTATAGAGATAATCAAATTCAGGCTATGTTTGAATTATTTTGAATTGGAAAACTCTCAAAAATGTTATATATAAATTTTCTTCGTTAGTTGGTAAACACATAGTAAATCATGATAACACAGAAGGAGTTGGAACTATAGGGAAGGAAAGATAAAGTGAGATAGCTGTTCCCATGGTCTTAGGGTGAGCTTTTATTATTTGTTATTTTTTGTTTTGTTTGTTTGTTTTTAGTGCAGCTCTGCTTTATCATGAAGCATTCACAATTAGATGCCCTGCTTGCAGTAGGAAACGAGCAGGCAATTAAAAAAAAAAAAAGAACATAACTACACTACTTTATCCACATGGAGATACTTTTTCACAGATTGTATTTATGCATGAGCAGACAAGGTTGTGGACAATTGTTAATTCATCAGACAGCTCACGTCAGAAGCTCTTGAAGGAAGTGGAATTGTTGCAGGTTTGTGGAGGACAATCTGTATCCTCATGACTAGCAATATGAATTGGTAATTAAACTTAGGATAGAACAGATTGTCTTCAGTATTTCTTGGTTTTGGGTAAGAGAGAATGAGACACAGAAAATGGACTTCTGATGGATTAAAGACAAAAACGAAAGGTAAACCTACAAAGCTAATAGAAGGAATTTTAAGAGAATATCTTTGTGACCTAGAGTGGCAAATAACTTCAAAAATTAAATTCCAGAAATAAATCATAAGGAAGGAAATATAAACAAAAACTTAATTACAGCAAAATTCAGGTTTATATTCAACACAGCATACCACGGACACATTTATTTGGCTTATGAGCAACTGGGTGATGATATTTGCAATGTCTAAACTGAGAGTATTTGTGTTGCTTCTACAAATCAACTAGAAAAAGTCAACTCTGTCAAAAAAATTGGCAAAGATTACGAACAGTTAATTTAGAGAACAGAAAATCTTGAAGGCTAACATGCACATAAAGATATGCTCAAATTCATTGTCAATTAAATCTATAATGAGATTTTACTTCATGTGGATTAGATGGAAACGAATTAGAGAGCTGGATAATGCCAAATATTGGTGAATATATGGGAATATAGGTGCCGGCAAGAGCGGAGATTGGTGCAGCCATTCTCAAGAGCTAAAAAACATGACTAACACAAACCAAGTATTCACATATCCTACGATATAGAAGTCTACTCTTGGGTATATATCCCAAGAAATTATCACACAGGACCATAAAGGGCACATACGAGGATGCTCATCTTATCATTGCGGTGAAAATACAATCAATAAATGTGGCTATCCCTGGGAGAATAGTGAGATAAAATGTGGGGGATGGAGAAATTTGAAGTTTTGGATAGATGTACACACGGCTCCAATTGTGAATATTAAAAGCATCCTATTTAGTGACAGAGGCAAAAGCAATGAGAAGCATAATCGAGTCCACGTAATTAAAAGTACATTTGCACCAAACAACACTATTTGGTTTATATGGACATACATAGCAAATATCTTGGGGTAACACATTAGATTAGATGAGGTATCTATTGAGGAGAGTCCTTAAACATATTTCTATGAGCTGAATTAATGTTCATGTCACCTAATCCAATTTAAAATTTCTTTGTTAATCAATAAATGTAAAGGTCTGTTTCTGTTAGCAGCATATCTTCTCTATTACGGGTCCCATTTAGTAGTTCTTTACATAACTAATAATTTTTTTCGTATACTAGATATTGTGAAAGATATATCGTAAAAACTGGATTTTGTTATCCTCCTCTGAGAAGTATTAACTTTTCTTTTAAGACTGACTTAATTTCACTGGGCTCATATTCTAAACTCTGTCTCTCTGTGAAGTGGGCAGCAGCTGAAATCGCCACTGAATTCTTTAAGCTGCTCAGCTAAAGTTAATAACAGGTCTCTGGTGAAAAACTTTGTCAAATCTATATGTCAAATCTATAGATTAGCCAAGTATTTAGATGAAATTTATATCCAGATATCTGGGGTCATCCTTTCTGTAGCTCTGTCCTTTCTGACATA